>JAOBRD021056973.1:0-28120 GCA_027575215.2 Hydrozoanthus sils | reverse complement strand
GGGCTGGAAATATTTTGAACTGGCAAGAATGATTTCTGGATGACCCACCCTTAAACTTTTGCTATTAATATCGATGGCCCACCCTATGTGTCTTGCCTAAAAACTTAATGGCCCAAACCATACAAAACATCTCTCTTAAATGATGCAAGCTGCATAGGTTCCACTGATGGAAGTGATTTCATGTACACTGCAATGAGGCACTTGCCACTACAAATATTAAAAATTACAAACACAAATTTTTAATTGTTAAAGCGAACAAATACAAGGAGAGTTTTCAAGACACTGCATGGCATCTTCTTTGAATCAAGCTGCCCTATCTTCGCTTGGAAGGAATAATATCAAAAAGCTAAAAGTGTTGAATGAACAAAAGATGTTGTGTTTTAATGACTAATTCTATTATTCCTGATTTCACTGACTACTTTTCAACCGAGGATTGTGATTTGTGAAACAAATGATACATATATGGTGCTGATGTTGATCAGTTGTACTTGTTGAATTCAAATGTGACTGCGGTTCTGTTGACATAACAGATTTTGTATGTTTTGTTGGATTTACATAGTTTGAAAGCAAACACAGATGCGTGACACACTGGTATAATATTGCTTTTTTTATTCGTCTGATTTTAATAATATAATGGTAATAAAATGTATCCAAACTGTTTTAAGCAACATCAGACATTATTCAATAATGGATTGCTAACATTTTAGCGAAATTCAATTGGTGCACAAACGGTCACATAGCCCACCCCCACAATTCTTGTTGACCCACCCCATTTAGTGGACAGAAACAGTGGGCAAGCCCCAAAATTTTTCCCATCCTTCCCTCTCTATACTTTCTGACCAGTCCCTAGCCAGGTACAATAATTACAATAAGAAGATCTATACTTCAGCATACTAAACGCAAACAAACCCAATTCATGTGAAAAGCAAAAAGCACGGCAGAAAGCAAAAGTTGTGTCAGTTTTACAATCTCTCTGCTTTTTTCGATATCAGGTAATACTACCAAATAATCAGTTGGTAATAATAATTTCAATAGTGTTATTATTATCATTAATACAAAAAATAAAAGGCAAAAATTAAACACAGAACTCAGTAACTTTAATGATTCCCACTATAAGCTGCACTTTAACGCAGAACAGTTTTAAAAATAATGAAATTATTAACATTTTTTCAAGTCTTTACAGAAACTATTAACAATAAGTAACTATAGAATACAATACAAGACAAATTTGTTAATCTTTCAAACAAATCATACTAGCTCTCTTATAAAACAAACACAATAATAAATGTAATGATTTACATTCACACTTAATCTTGTCAATACCAGGTATGGCTTTCGTTCTGCTGAAAGGGCAGTTTCAGTATTATATGTGTTGCATTTCACAACAAAAATAGGGCAAATGCTTAAAACGTCTGGTGCAAGTTATAGTGACTTTTATGTCAGGAATGGCTATAGGGTATAGAGTGCATCCCAACACAGTGCTGTTGTCAATAATTAAAAGTCAAAGCAGGGCAGAAGAAAAATGCAAGTAAATCTTCCAACTCTATTTCTTTTGTTATTAGATGTATCAAAGCCCAACTGTACATGGTGTTATAGTAATTCCAGGTTTAAATCATACAGTAACAAACAAATACTTTACCTCACATTTTTTCTACCGAAATAGTTTTGATTCTCAAATCTTGCCTATTCGTTATCATGCCTAAAAGGTCTTTGGAAGTGTTTACATACTGAATGATTGATAAAGAAAAAGATTGCGAAGCTTGAATTTCAGACGACGAAGAAGAGGAATTAACTATTGAATGGGAATAACGATCAGGGAGAAGAGCAGGATTATGGGAAGCTTATAATCGAGTGCAGAAAAAGATTATGTGAAAAAGCATCCATTAAAATTTAGTCCAGTCCATATTGATGTACTCCCAAAATTCCTTCCGTTCGATCTCAGCTGTTGCCATCGCGGGAAGATAAATCAGGTTTTCCTGGTCGAAATGTGCCCGCACGTTTGCCGCTCTGTAGATGGCCTGAAATTACACACAAAAAAAACGAACGGGAAAAGAAGAGCGACTACTTTTGAAATGATTCAACTTACCGGCTTGAATTTTTAAAATCTTCTGCTGTCGGTGACGCTACCGTGATATTTGGTCAAAGTAAATATTTAAAAGCAGTCCAAATTAAAGAAAAGAAACGAAATAGATAAGTGATTCAAACGGGGCAAGTAAAGTTGAACGAGAAGTAACTCTTTCAAGTAAAAATGTCTTGCAATAATACTGACTCGAACGACTCATCCACTCTTCCGATAGTACTAAAAACATGCCTGATGGCGTATTTCGATGATAACTTCTGGGCAAGTTCACCTGAGCGGACCTGGGCCAAATTGCACCTGGGCGAAATCACCGGTAACCATTTCGATCAAACAATCAGCGGTTTTTAAGCGCTGTCAGTTGCCTGAAGGAAACACTATGCAAGACGTTTTTATCCAGAAAACAAAGTGTAATTTCACTCAAGAGTCAACGCGCTGAGCACATGGAAAGAACATTAGTCGATATGAATTCAATAACTGGCACAAGTATATCGAAAGATGTCGAAAACGTAAAAAACATACCAAAAGTTGTTGGTTCGTCCAAACCTACAACGTGTGTTACACGAAACAAAGTCTCGTAACTTGCTCAAGAGAAAACCAAAAAAACAAACCGAAGATTGAAGTTACCCACTAGTTACTCATCCACTTACTGAATATATTAATTACACGCTCACTCACTAAATGACTTACTTACTTACATTACTTACTTATTTATGTACTTACTTACTGACCGATTAGTACAGTTACATACTTGTTATGCACTTATTATGCACTTATGTTCACACGACCGATGACATAGAGGCTTATTGCCTGGTTACCATTTAGTATCCACAAAACCTTACCATGTAGCCGAGTTTGTCCACATTTTCCTTATTTTTGAAGGCTTCGCACTTTATTGTAGGCCCCCCAACCTAAGCAAGTTAAACAAGTTAAGAACTTTTTTCCTCAGCTACAAAAGTGTTTTTCAAATACTATTACTATATACATACATATACATTAAAAGTTAGACACTTGTACTGTATGCAACACGAAAAGTTTCAAATAAAGGGAATAGAATAACGCAGGTGAGCTATAATAAGAAACAAGTTTATTGAGAAATTGAGCTTGAAGTTTCAAATCAAAAATTCAAAGTAGCAAACACACCTTGGCCCGGTTGCATCGCACCAGGATATACGAAGACGAGGGGGATTGGTACGAAGTAGCCTGGTACTGAGCTTCTGCATTTTGATCTGCAGGAATGTCGTCCCTATCAGTTTGGACCTAGAATGATATATTGACATCGTCAAATATTAGTATCCATTTCCTAGTATGCACCTACGACTGCAGAGCTGAACCCAGTTTAACTTTCTAGCTATGGGGACAACTACTAGTGAAACCCTAACTTCTTTTGCTGAAACCTCTCTGGAATGAAGTAAGACAACCGCATATGTAATTTTAAATATGGAAAAGGTTTGCAGAAAAAGAAGCAATCAATAAGGTCCAAACTTATTAGACAAAAATTCCTTAAAACTGTTTCGAAGGTAGAAAAATGCACTCATCGTTTTCGACGGTGCAACAAATTTTTGTCATGCTAGGAAAATATTTTTATATTCACGTGTGTGTTGTAATGAGTCTTCACGCATATACTCTCTCAAGTTAAATCTTATCAATTTTAACTGCGCATGTTCCGTTGAACCACCTATGACATCTCCCGTTCCGAGGAAATCAAAACACAACGAAAAAACTTAGATCTTAACTCAAAGGTTCTGAACTAGTTCTTTCTACAAAGTTAGACGGGTAGGTTGGCGGACTCTTCTTTCCCACTTTGTTTTGTATGTCTCTGGATTCTGATCAGGGTGGGGTTGTTGTTGGTGCTGCTGCTGTTGCTGCTGCAGTTGATGCTCAGTTGGTGGCTCCGGATCATCAATGATGTCTTTATCTTCCACGGTGTTAAACTCTTTTTCATACCTTTCCTTTGTTGCTAGCAAGTCACGGCGACTTCTTCTAAGCTCTTTTCCAGTTTCTGTTCGCACTATGTAAGAACGGGGAGTCAATGATTTACGCACAACTTGGCCTTTTGTTTCCCAGTTTTTGTTTTGTTATTTGTGTACAGTTGAACCTTCTTCGAGTTCAGGTAGCGGATTTGTGCCTATGTCATAGTACACATTCTGCTTATTTGCATTTCTGGTGGCAGTTGAAAAGGCTTGATTCTCGTGAGCTACAGTTGGAAGTCGCGTTCGTAGCTTTCTGTTCATGAGTTTGGATGATAGTGCTGGTGATCCTTCTTGCCCAGGGCAAGCTCTGAAGTTCAATACTGCCAAACAGGGATCCTTATCATTTGGCATGGCCTTTTTTAAATGTTGTTTGACGGTCTGAACTGTCCGTTCTGCTTTCCCATTGGCTTCAGGGTGTTTAGGACTTGAAGTTATGTGATGAAATTGCCACTGTTTGGCAAAGTCTTGGTATTGCTTGCTCGCAAATTGTGGGCCATTATCTGAGACCACAATTTCGGGGATCCCATGTCGTGCAAAGACTGACTTTGTGTGGGTTATTACTGTAAGGCGCGACGTGTCTGATAGGGGGGAGATTTCTGGGTAGTTGGTACAATAGTCTACAATGAGTAGATAGTCCTTGCCATTTAGTGTAAAGAGATCTGTTCCGACTTTTGTCCATGCAGTGGTTGCGGGATTTGAGGGTTGAGGCGGCTCACGTATTTTTCGATGTTCTATACAGGTGCCGCAGTTTGAAATCATGTCCTCAATTTCTGAGGGCATTCCTGGCCAGTAAAAAGCTTCACGTGCACGCGTCTTGCTTCTTTCAGTGCCTAGATGGCCTTCATGTATTCTGGCCTTCATATCTTGACGCATGGAGTGGGGAACTATGATTCGTTGTCCTCGCAGTAACACATCCTCGCTTGTGTGATCTCGTTGAGGTGCGTGAGGTACGGTCTGACAATGGCTGGTATATGTTTCTTGTCTTCTGGTGTATCTTGAATGAGTTGCTGTAGTTGTTGTAACTCTGAGTCCTGTGCTGTTGCTCGTTCGAATTCTTCGAGTTTTGCTTGTCATTGGTAAGCTCTTGATTACTGAATGAACGAGGCAACGTATTTCTTCGTGGGAAAGTTCAGCGTCCTCGATGGAGATAATGTACGCTCTGCTGAGGGTGTCAGCCACAGGTTATTTCGGTTCCAGGGCTGAAATCAACATCGAGATCATACTTTTGCAGTCGTAGGAAGAATCTCTGAATTATTGGGGGAGCTTTGTTGAGGGGTTCGCTAAATATTGCTTTGAGTGGCTTAAGATCTGATCTGACTGAGATTGCTCTAACATATAAGTATTCCTGGAATCTTTCACAGGCAAAAACTATGGCTGTTTCTTTTTCAATTTTTCGGACGGGGCCATGACTCTACTGGCATATGTTACGGGTTTCCATTCGTCCTTGTGCTTCTGTTCTAGGACTGCACCAAAGCCGGTTTTTGAAGCATCTGCTGTTATTCTAATGGGTAGCTGAGGGGCATAATATTCAAGCACGGGATCTTGGGTAATTAGTTCGTTCATTTTCGCTATGGCGTTTACATGCGTTTCTTCAAGGTGCCAAAGGATTTTTTTCTCCAGCAACTTTCTTAGTGGAGCTATCTTATCTGAAAGGTTTGGAATGAACTTCCCCAGGTATGTGATCATACCTAGAAATCTTTGGAGCTCAACTTTGCTTGTTGGTAGAGGCATGTTAAGGATTGCTTCATTTTTTCTTGGATTAGGCTTTATTCCACTTGCTGCTATAACATGGCCGAGGAAAGTGGTTTCGCTTACTCCAAAGGTGCATTTTATTTTGAGACCAGATGTTCGGATTTTGTTGAGGACTTTTCGCAGTGTTTGGTCATGCTCTGTTCTGGTTTTGCCAAATATAATAATGTCATCCTGGTCATTTGCAACGCTGTCAAGACCACTGAATTTCAGCCACTTTCTTTTGAAAGACTTCTGCGGCACTGTGGATTCCAAATGGTAGTCTTGAAGCGGTATCGCCCAAAGGGAGTGGCAAATGTGAGAAGCTTGGAAGTCGGCTCGTCAACTTTGATTTGCCAGTAGCCACTTGATGCATCTTATTTGGAAAAGACTGTTGCACCGCTGAGTTTAGCTAGGATTTCATTAACGGTTGGCAACGGTTGGTGATGTTGATGCTTAATTGCACGGTATAGGTCTTTAGGTTCAAGGCACACATGGATTTCATAATTTAGTTTTCTACAATAACTAGGGAGCTGACTCAATCAGTTGGTTCATCAATCTTGTCTAACACGTCAAGTTTTCTCATGCGATCTAGCTCTGCTTCTAGTTTCTGTAGCATTGATATGGGTATTTTTCGTGGCGGGTTGATAACGGGAAAACACTGGTGTCAATGTCAATATGTTATCCCTTGAGGCATCCAAGCTCGCCAAAATTATCGTTGTACTCTTGTATGAAATTGGGTTTAAGTGCGTCTACGATCCAGATTCTTTTTACAAGATTCATAGCCTGGCAAGTTTTTGGTCCGAGCAAAGGTGGTGACGTGGTTTCTGCTACTACGAAAGTGACCGCGTGGTTACCCACTTTGTGCATGATGTTTATCTTGCATATTCCGATGAAAGGAATTTCGCTGCCGTTGTAAGCCGTTAGTTTTATTTTAGTTTGGTCGAGTTGAGGTTTTAGGGTCAATGTGGAAAGCACTGACAAGGGCAGGATATTGGCCTGGGCACCGGTGTCAAGTTTGTAGTTTATGATTGTGCCATTCGACTTTAGAGAGACAAGCCATTCTTGCTCATTGGAGTTGCTGTTGTCAAAAGAGCTAGTTGTGGAGCTTACTTTGCTGGATTGCTCGTCAATTGTGCCAATAAAGAGGTGATCGGAGTCTGGTGGATTTGCTTGTTTAACATCACTTAGGGCTTCGGCGTAATGAACGCTGCGATTGCGGGATAAACAAACAGAAGCGAAGTGATTAGCCTTCGGGCATTCTGCGCAGATTTTTCCGTAAGGAGGGCATTGACCACGTCGGTGCTGAGTTCCACAGTATTTACAGGTAAAAGAGCGATAGCTTTGGCTTTCATGATTTAGAGAGTTTCGCAGGGGCTTGACTTTCAGTGAGTCTACTGTGTGCTGACATGTGGCTGTCGGAAGGCGGGAAAGTTCACGGGCGTGTTGTTTCGTTGCCTCAACCGCCTGTCCCAATTTTATTGCGTGTGCACGCGTAAGATCTTCAATTCTCAAAAGTCGCTCTCTCAGTTGATTGCTAGTGGATCCAATGATGATCATATCCCTGATAAGGGAGTCTCTGAGAATGTCAAATTCACATGACGAGCTTCCTTTTTTTAGCTCGGTAACAAACGAGTCGAATGGTTGACCTTCCTGTTGGCGGTAAGTAAAAAACTAATGTCGTGATAATGTGATGTTCTTTCGTGGTTCGCAGTAGGCTTCAAATTGATCCATAACGGGCTTCAGTTTCATCTTCTCGGCTGCGTCTGTAAATGTTTTCATGTTTTCTTCTTTTGCGCCGGATTCCGTAGCTGTAATGTATAGTTCGAACTGTTGTTTCCAGCGATCCCATTGCTCTGCTAAGTTGCCTTCGAATATTAGAGGCTCGGGGACTCTGAGTTTGTTCATATTATTCTAACACCATGTAATGAGTCTTCACACATATACTCTCTCAAGTTAAATCTCATCAATTCTAATTGCGCATGTTCATTTGAATCACTCGTGACATGCGTCAGCTAATGCTTGTTTTTGCTATCTAATGTACTAAACTGATTTAACTTTTGTTTCGCCGTGAAAGGTAATAATTGCCACGAAATATGATATTAAAGCTAAATGTAACAAGAATCACCGCATAATGTAATACTAACGCAAATTCTAAAAGTTCTCCCTATGCCATAGGTTTTTCAGAGAGAATCGCTTAAGTTCTTCGCGATTTCAATATCAAGGTCGCCAATAAACTAACCGATCCATTTTCAACTTACTTAAAAAACCAAATGACAAGATCGAGAAAAAGGCTTTAAGAGGAATTGTAAATAAGATCAAATGTAAAGATTGTGATTGTGTTGGCATTTGTCAGACATTACGCGCACTAAAGAACGAATGAATGAACAAGCAAAAGCCATAGAAACTTCGGATAAAAACTCCTTGCTGGTCAAACACCATATGCATCACAATCACCAAATAGATTTGAAAAATGATGAATTGGTGACAAATCACCGGCGTGGCCGGCGACAAAGACTCGTTCTCGAAGCTTGGCAATCCATGCAGGATAACGCTATAAACGAACACACAGCACTACCAAACGTATACAACAACATTAAGAATTTTTAGATTTATAAAGTGCACTCTTGAGACCCTTGCTACACACGCATGTGAAGTGTTGTAGAACAAGTTTGTTATGCGTTAGGATGAAGGCCCCTGTCCAACTCGGTATGCTATTTTAAACGTTTCGACAGTTTTTTCGACCTGCCCATTGCTTCTTTGGTGACGTGGTGCGGTTGTGGTATGTTTATCCCATCCTCGTCGCCAATTCCCGTGCATTACTGCAGTCTTTTTAGCTGGTAGAATCAGCATAAAGCACAACTTATTATGTCCATAATATCTAGTTAAGTACGTTGTAAATACCTCGGTTCTCCGCTTCGTAGCCCGGTCTGCACATGCAGGTGTTGTAACTCGTTTGTACTTTCAACTTCAAGGATTATATAGTTAAAAAAGTGCCTTTCTGTAGGGTATATTATTATATGACGTGGTAATCGGAGTATATACGTACAGTAATTGTTTGCCTAATGGACACCTCGCTTATTTGGACACCCCACTACTACGCGTTATGTCAATACCCTGTTCCTTGCGATTGGTGACGACCTTTTACAATTTTAATGCTTAGTTTCTTACATAACTGTGTTAACCCTCCTTCAAATTCACGCCCTTGGTCGTGCTGAATACCGCGCAGATTCTAATTTTATTTTGCGTTAATGTTACATGTGGTAATTATTAGTTTTTGGGTCGTAACATTTTTTCTTGTTCAAGTATTCTTACTTTAATTTCGAGAGTCCTTGTGTTGCGTGGAACGTCCACAACGAACTCAGCTTCGCCTCTATCGCCAGTTTGTTCTCTGTTCCCTTGGTTCCTGGCTCCGCCTTGGTTGTTTTGCCTTTGTCTCAAGAGTACCTCGCTGTTATCTTTCTTGATTCCCTTAGCGACAATTTTCATGGGTATCCCGACTGCTCGTTTTCTATTGGGATAACTAACCTCCATCTAAAAAACACAAGGGCAGTTCGAATAATTTAGAATATTATAAATCAGAGGTAGAACTAAACATCGGTATTTGAAGGAAATGTGAAGAAAAATGAGTTAACAATAGCATAGGTTTAACTTTTCAGTAAGTGAACCCGTAAAAATGTGCAAGACTTTAAAACATCTGCCTGCTTGTCTAAACCTAGCTTCGATTCTTACGCAAAGTTGACTAATACATAGACCTGATCCCACTACGTTCAAGTTAAAACATACCTCTGCCAATGCAGTGTTAAAGATGTTAGCAATTTATATCTAAACAAGGCCAATGGCCGTGATAACGTTTCATTTAGGCTTCTAAAAAAAGCTGGTTCAATTATTGCCACTTCATAAGCCTCTACCATAAATAAAACTGTAGATACTGGCCACTTTCCTTTAGTGGAAAACAGCTAAAAGTATTTTATTTGTGTGAGTATGATGACCGAATCAAGACACAAAATTATGGACCAATAACCGTCTTGCTATTCATTTCAGGGGTCAATCTTAGGCCAATTGCTGTTTCTAACACATATTAACGATCTCCTTGGGTGTCTTTTCGCAAATGTGCCGAGGACACCACAGTATAAGGGTCCTCCCTATCCACTGCTAAAATTATATGTATGCCAAAGTATACAATGACCTAACTCACGTTAGGGATTAGCTTTTGGCCCTTAATTAAGCTTAAATGTGACTATGAGAGAATATTTCTTTTTAACAACTAACTTCAAAATATTTACTTTGGAATTACATGAACCATAAATATAATTAGCATGTTGAGAAGCTATGAGCAAAAGGTAATGGTTCTAATAGATGCCTTAGAAACAGACACATGACAGGCTTGGCTTGCTATAGACTATTTTTGTAAACACACGTTACATTGGTCGGCGGCAGCAACATGCTTTCGGTAGAGAAACAAATTTGCAGTGGGGAATTTTTGCGAAGTTACGAGAAAGCGAGGTAGGTTCAAACGATGTCAAACGCTGATTTAATTGTTATTGCAAGTATCATCAAGCTGATCATACTGGGATTCAATTCTTCGCTTCAACAGGTGACAACTAATCTAACCAAAGCAAACCACTCGCACAGCTCTGTTATGTGCAAATTCAAGTCTTGTTTCGCTGTGCCATCTTGATGTATGAGTACTTTCGCTAACAATCAAAATAGCGTATAACATCGAACCAACCTCGCTTTCATCGCATAACTCAGTAAACCGCTGCAAAAGAGATGAAAGCCAAAAAATTCAGCTCAAAGCACTTCTTTTTCTGTTAGTGTTTTGTTTGTCTATCAGTCTGTCTATCTGCTCACCGCAAATTGTTACTTACCCGTACAACAAAAGGTAGACCGGGTTTGAAATACTTCGCTGTATTTTTGTACTTGATGCGATACGGGGTAGAAGTAAAACGAACAGAGCTATCGATTGCGGTCTCCTTGCGCCCAGTTGCATGTTCGGTTACCTCCGCCTCAATTTGCAGCTTTCCACTTTCAGGGAACCAAAGGTTGCCAGGCAAATCTTTGATCTTCTGAGTTTTTAAAGGGAACCGCTGTTGTCCGTTATCATCAAGCTGTGAAAGTGTAACTGAGTTTAGACGTCAACATTCTGGTAGACCAAAGAAACTGATTTTGGGATTGAAAATTTTCAAATCCAGTAATAGCATTTAACGCTCAGTTTATTGCAATTTATCTCAACAGAAAACGACCTGAACCTAAACCTTCAACTCCGGAACGATTTGAGTAACATAAAAAACATGCAAGCTCAAACTATATTTTAATCTCGTCTTTAACATTAAAAAAAAAAAAAAAACAGGGAAAATGACCTTACTAAAATCGAGAATGAAATATGAAAGTGCAAACTGAATTAGTTGCCTTAATTCGAGAACTTACGATTGTTCTGAAAGTTGAAAACAGAATCGGATCTTGATTGATTTGAAGAATACTGAGACGTATAGCCAGTGTTCCTTTGACTGGTTTGCCGTAGGTGTGTCTAAAGGGAAAAACAATGAAAGCAATCAGTTTTTAACTTGTACCAACCACACTAGACTACAAGTCTACTACGTGTAAAATCCTTAGAACAAAATTAAAACTAAAGATAAAAGATCATGCATTACAACACACTTCCATCGGCCAGGTTTTATGATAATAATCAAGAAAGAGACAAAAAAATAGAAGGGGAGAAACAAAAGCAGAACACACAAGTAAATTTAAAAATGAGAAATACTAGAGAAGAATTAAGCAAAAATCTTTGATCAACATTGGAAGTATCTATGCAAAGCTATAGCATCAAGATTGCGTAAATATATTTTAAGATTTTCTATCAACCTTAAATTGATAAGACTGAAATATTTGGAGACTTCACGGAAATTTTAAACTGTTTGACCTTTAGAATACTATTTAAGTCAGCATTTTCAGTTCAATTGATTGAAAAATATTCAGTAGAAAGCAAAAAGAAACAGTTGCTAAACTTTGCTTGCACCCAACCTTCAACAGCCCCGTTGTTACAGATTCTGAGACTGCCGACCCCGTTGTTACATATTCATCAAGAGCCTTGCAGAACGAAGAACCATCTTTTTCAGTTTTACATTTTAGCAATAGGACGACACACAGCCCCGATTTAATGGCGTCCGTTTCAGTCGTGGAGCCATGTTAAATTTCACATCTTACTGTCACGAGATTTTGATGACAGAATTCGAGGTTATTATTGTTTGATTTAACTACTTGTAATTAATTGTACAAAAACAAATGAGTCAAAGTTGTTTGGTTCTGCAATACAGCGAAACACCGTGCTGGGCTTCCTGGCTCAATCACCATAGACAAGTATTGCTTTACCGTATCTTGTATAGTAAGGAGTTATGTTTCACAGTTGTCTAAGTTCGCAAATAATCAGTTTAATTCATTCAACGCAGCAGAACACTCTAACATTTTACGCTGTAAACCGCATTTTTTGTGAAAATGCATGATAAACAGCACATATTGCAGTTAACATAATTATTTGACACAACTGCCTTATATCAGTTTCATAAAACACTACACAAGTATTGCTTTACCGTATCTTGTATAGTAAGGAGTTATGTTTCACAGTTGTCTAAGTTCGCAAATAATCAGTTTAATTCATTCAACGCAGCAGAACACTCTAACATTTTACGCTGTAAACCGCATTTTTTGTGAAAATGCATGATAAACAGCACATATTGCAGTTAACATAATTATTTGACACAACTGCCTTATATCAGTTTCATAAAACACTATTTTAAAATATCTGTGGCTTTGCTTTCAAAGGTTGCGCATGCCACGCAAGGTTTAGCTGTTAGTACTATTTGTGTAGGTAATCACACGACTCGTAGTAGTCGCAGTCGTCGTAATTGTAATCCAAAATTGAAGTCGTAATCGTAATAGTCGTAGTAGTCGCCGCAGTCGTAGTAATAGTAGTCGTAGTCGTACTCCAAGTCGTAGTCGCACTCCTCCAAGTGGTAATCGTAGTCGTGGTTGAAGTCATAGTCGCAATGTAGTCGAAGTTGTAGTTATAGTCATAGTCGTAAAAATAGAAGCTGAAATAGTGATGAAAGTCATGGGATTGACTAGCCATTGATAAAGAAGGAGTTTTGAGCCCTTACTTTGCATATACTGAGATTGGTATTCTTTTATCGCTTTGCACAACATAATTTGGAGCCGTTATGTTCACTGAGAAGGTTGGAAGCACTAAAACGGGAAACAAAGAAACATCAGTTTTATTTTGTCATTAATTAGTCTTGACGAATCACAAAAAAATACATAAAAAATGGAATTTTTTGACAAAGATTTTTAAAAAAAAATAAACGTTAAATTTATTAACTTACCATATTCACGAACCTCGAACTTGGCAGATGTATTGTGGGAGAACTAAAGATCAAAGAAATTATTATTTGTAAAATACAGGAACTTGTAACGAAAATAGATAGGCGTACAAGAACAGCTAGACACAAGTGCAAATTAAGTCCTGAATCAACCACCGCCGTTACGCCATTCGCACCGGAGGATGGATGGAATGAAATCCCGCGTTCTTACTAGCTGTGTCGCTAGTAGTGTTTACCATCGGTTGAAAAACAACAAAGTAGAGTAGAGTTAAAATTTTATTATGGTTAACGTTTTGGAAACGGTGCGATATATATATTTTTTTTTAACCCACCCAATAGTCTTCGTGCAACCTGATTGGATAAAACGCATCACGTGGTACAAAATCGGAAGTAGGTTATCAGCGAATATACCCCTTCCAATTTGATAACAGCCCTGCGATTTTGTTGGCCATTTTTAATTAAAACAACAAACTTTTTTTTTTAATTTTAAACAAGTTTAAATTGATAGACAAGAAAATTTTAAAATCGTTTCGCCGATCCCTAGTCAAACAACGAAGATTTTTAAAACTGCATGGTTTCAAAGGCAGTGCCAGGCAGCACAAAAACGTCGGCAAACTGAAGTAGGCTGTGAACGTATTTGAAGGTAAAAAAAGCTGCGAGTCCGCTTTCGCTAAACAACAGTTTCAGTAACAAGCTTAAATAAACCTATCAAGTCTCTAAAGTTCTGCAAAATATCTCAAGCTTAAAACTGAGAGTTTACATTCTATTCAACTTCAACTGTGGAGAAGAAAGAAATTTATCGCTGCAATTGTACACAAAGTTTTTCGAAGAAAAAATTATTGGGAGGGTTTTGAAATAAATAAACCCTTTTTGGCTTACTGGTATATCGGAGGATAATGTCCTTGGCTGATAGATTGTCCTCAAAATCTCTCAGTTGTCCTTGAAGCTTCGCTTCTCGGCCAACTGTTCATTTTTCGGACAATCTATCCGCCGCGAACATTATCCTCCGATATACCAGCCGCCAGAAGGGGTTTATTTACTAAATAGCAACCACATTGCTGAAAATCACCGACTCACGAACCATACAATTGACTGGGACTCGGCACAGTATTTTACTTAAAGTACTAACTATTTTCAACGACTGACACTGGAAAGCTGGTTCACTAACTTAGAACAGACTCCCTCCCCCCCCCAATAGCTAAAATTCCTCAACCCTACCATCACGCTTTAAGACCTGGCATTCAAGTTTAAAGCATGTAAACTGGTAACTACCACTTCTAAAAGTTTTGGTTCACTATTGGTGAAAATTTGCATTTTATTACATTTGTGTTTGGTTGTTATACATTTCTGGTTAACTTTATTACATTTGTGGGTTACAAGACAATTGAATTAGAGTTGCTCTCCAATTTTGCTTAAAGTTTGGTTGTTGATAACTTGACAACTAATTCGCTAATTCAACTAATTACTTTAATTTTTTATTAAACTATATGTAATTTTGTGACGAATAACTATTCGAGGTGTGTTTTTTAAGAAGCACGACCCTCTCCCCCACGCATGTTTAGGAAGGCACACTTACAAACTGTTTTAAAATCATTGTCAAACCTGATGTCCAAACCACGCCTCAATTGTCCAATTACCAAGTATAACCTTATTCCCCAAATCCAACGCTTTTGAAATAAATCCTGTGATAAGAAACAAATTCGAATATAAAACAGGACAACATATCGTCAAACAAGGAATAATTAGATGACAAAAATTCCTCTGACGGCTAACTGTTTTGCTTCGCTGCTTTCGCCAAACATTCAACCAAGTTTTGCTGGACTATTTGAAGTATTTTTGTTGAAGCAATTGTTTCCTTGCCTCAAAAGTCAGTCTTTTTCTATCACAGGAACTCCAAAGTCATCGAAACAGAGAGTAAAATCCGACAAACCGAGGCTAGAAAAGTCAGAAAAACCAGCCATTTTCTGAAAACTGCAGCTAGCGCTTGCCTCGTTGAATGAGATTAAATTTGTTCAGACGTAAAACTGTCTTTTTTTTCGAATTGGACAGTTCACCTAATTAAATAGGAAAACCTTATTTTAAACTAGACCATTTTTTCTCTAAATTGGACAGTTCTAACATATTAAAGAATAATAGCTACACTCACAATGGATTAACTGACAACTATAAAATCTATCAAAAAATTCAAACATGAAGCAAAACTATCTTATTTTCTGTTTTGCTTTATTTGGAGAAATAATAAGTCTTCTGAAATAAGTAGAAACTGTGCTTAGATTTCAGAGCGATTGTAAAAAGCCGAAAGAAAATGAATTTCAGGTAATTAAACGTTTTTCGCTCACCTGTATCACTGCTTAAACCAGACCATTTCTCAACTTGGATTCCTTGAGGGTTCTACAAGGAGTGGGACAAACCCATAAATCAAACACTTAATATAACATAAAGTTTTCCAAAATACTGAAAAGTGGAATGAACGAGCGAACGATTGAGAAAACGCAAAGCGGAAAGAACGAGCGAGTACAATGTCTATGTTTAAAGTTGGGATCGCTAACCATTTGGTCCACAATGAGATACATGACAAAAGCATGTTCATAGTAAATGTAAAAAAATAAATAAAGTTAATGTAGTCAGAAAAGCGAACTTTTTTCTCGAACCAGTCATTTAAAGCTAGATACAAAGGCAGCTCACAGATACTTTATAGGCATAAAAATTATGCTTTATGGTTAAGACAGCATCTCTTTAAATATACAATTGAAACCTTACCTTGATTACGATAGTTACCTGTCAAAAAATGGAGAGAAAACAATTTGAAATTGTTAAAGTTTGTTGAGTTCTTCTTGAGGTCACCTCGTTTGTATATATTACATATTATACTTCAGTCTCGGTCAATAGTCAGTCATGGAATATTATCCTCGATACCATGAGTCTTACTGAATGTTCTGCAAATCTTCACCTCGACTTCGGAGAATAATTGTTAATAATCCAGTGAAAAGGAAGCCAAACAAGTCAGATAGCAGAATTTACCAAAGGGTGCTGTTGGTTTGTGACTTTTAAAAGGAACAGATTCAACTGAAGTAAACAAAATCAATTTATTTAAATTTAAACAAAAGGCTGAAGGCCAACACTGGGTTGCAATCTACAAAAGAGCGACCTTGATTAGCGCCACAAAAAAGTGATAATAATAAATCTTATACCTTTTTTAAGGAAACACACAACATTTTTAGTTTCACAAATTTGTATCGACACTATAGTGTTACTCGTGTTTTAAATACAGTGCTTGCTGTTTTAAAACAACTATCTAGTTTTTTTTTTGTAGAAAGGGCGATTATTTTACCCGGAAACGGCCTCAATGCAAAAAAAAAGTTTATACACAGGGACTCAGGATCATTTTTGGAGAATGCTCGTAGCAAACTTAGATACTAATGTTACAAAATTAGCTATCTACATAGACTATTAACTCTTACTTTATAACTGGAGGGCCTCAAGTCGAACCCCAAGGGAATAATACGCATCTTCACTGCAAAATAAGGAAAGATAATTGACTGGTATTGTAACTTTGTGACCAGTGAAAACGAGTTCATACTGTCACGTTTGAAAATTCAGTTTTTATTCAGACCCTTCGTTTTAATCATACGGTGAGCCTTTTCAGTATGGCTATTGTTTTAGCTGATATGATATAACGCTCCCGTCAATTTGGCTTTCAGCGTTAGTCAAGGCTAGCCGAGGCCAGGACAGATGCAACTACAACAACTCCGATACTCCATTGTAAAGAAGTATGGCAGCGATTTTGCAATCTAAAAATATAAAAACGTTTTAAGCAGATCTAAAATGCTAAAAAACCTTAGCTCTAAATTTTCGACCGCCTTCTGAGGTCTTCAGAGAATAAAAATATACAACTTCAAAGTTCATAAAGCATTTCAAAAAACTATTGTTCGTTACCCTCCAGGGAGGTAATTAGTGGAACGTTTAAAACGTTTTTATATTTTTAGCTATGAACACAGATCGCTCGATTTTGCAATCCTTTCTCAACGTTTGGATATACACTTACCACCACACTGATGATGGGAGATGCTTTTGTTGAAGGCACAAATGTAACAACTGACCTTTGTTGCATTTTAATAGGACCAAGTGTTGTTACATTTAGGACCAAATATTGTTATATTTAGGACCAAATGTTGTTATATTTAGGGCCAAACGTTGTTATATTTAGGACCAAGTGTTGTTATATTTAGAACCTTTGTTATACTAATTAGGACCAGTTGTTGTTACATTTAGGACCTTTATTACATTTAGGACCATTTGTTGCATTTGTGCCTTCAACACGCTCCCGAAAAATTTGTCAAACTCAAATCCGGCATCATTTTAACGAAAATTCGAGTTAAAGTATTGCTTTTCAGACCGTTTGGAAGATGCGGTTACTGTATGTATAGTGGTGTAACAAAAGCGTGAGGAAAAAAGAGAAAAGGGTCAGACAGAAAGCTGATTAAAAGAGAAGCTTTTAACTTATTTCATGGAGGTTTAGAGTGTCCGCAGCGTAAATAATTCGTTTTAGTTTTGCAACAACCATTACCACCGTTGACGAGAGACAAACCAAACACAACAGAATAAGAAATTGAATGATAGGAAGCATTGAAGTTGGGAGAGACTGATTAAGAAAGATTTTAGTTGCGTTTGTCATAGAGGTAACCCCTGTTACGGTCACTTGAAGTCTGAACAGCAGACAGTTTCCCCAATACATAACTGGTAAAAGTGGAGATCATTGAGCACAATAGATAATGTTAGATGTAGTCAAAGGGGCTGTTCCACGCTTCGGAGTACTGAGTTCTAATTTGTTGACGGCTTGTTGACACTTGATTTCGTGTTGGGTGATCAAGTTTTCAAGTTTAAGCGGACTCGTCTTCTTTGGTATCGAAATCGTTGTCTTGGCTTCTGTTTTGTAAAAAAAAGATAAGCTACACACTATCAGTTGTCATTTTTTTAACCTTTTTGTTCTGGCTGTTGGTGAATTCATTTGTCTCGGTCATGAGTTGCCGACTTACGACCATGTCAACTTGTATTAATGGCAGATTTCGAAGCGTCAATGAGCGCCTAAAATAGTCGACAACATGAGTAAATCTAAGCTTATAAACTCTTTGTTTCGATTCAAGACCGAGAACGCGTTTACCTGAAGATCACGAATAATTTATGGAAGAAATGGAAGATATCTGGGCGGTTCTGAAAAGGTGCAAGATCAAATGACCCTAAGTCCAAGGACTGGGAAAGTGAGCAAGACAATTGCTGATATGTAACAGGTATTGTGATAAAATTTGATAACAATGAACCAACACATTGATAACTCAAATGTTTTGGGTTTCACCAGTTACATTAGGCCAAAAACCTACATCTTGTCCTTATTAGCTGATCGAGTTTGCATGATTGAAAGGATCCCTATAATTTCCCCAAATGGGTTGGGTTGGAATTTCCATAACAATATGGGATACAAGAGGTGGTGCCACTGTGGGATTTGATCCTTCTCTTCGTACATTTTCCCTAAGGGGAAAATTTATGAGATAAAGATATTTCAGGAGATAACACAAAAGCCTTTAATTCCAATTCACAGGGGAACATTGTGTAATTTTGTTTACCCTCTAGATGATTGAAATTATGCCAGGTAGCCGGGTATATGTATACCCAAAACAGATGGACCGGGCCCTTACACAAACGACGGCAACTGCCAGAGCAAGATGCCTTCTTTCAAGTATTTACACACCAGAAGAACTAATGAAAGCCAAGAATTTGTTTGGCGCTAACAATAAGGAAGGACTGGATAAGGATATTCTTGAGGCAATAATAGGTTTGTATTTTCTTCAGCTCTAATGTCCCATTCACACTAACTAACCCAAATTAGTTAGATAAGGTTTAAATCCAGTTTAGTTACATACATGTGCAGTGTGAGCGGATACCCTGTTTAACTATTTAACCCATTTTAACCATGGTTTAAGGTCTGGTGTGAACAGACATAAGATTATCATTCAGAGCAAAACTTTTGAAACTCTTACAAGGTCCTTTTAACATGGAGCAAGTTGGTCTTATAACTTATGTACATACTGATACTGTTCATATCTTTATTGGTGAAAGGAGTGTATTTCCAAACAGAATACCTACTGTAACTTGGCTAGTCCAAAGACAATCTAAAGCAATGATCAAGAGAGGTTTAAGTAAGGTCTCTTGGGAGCACTCATCCTTGATTGGACAATTTAATTACAGACAAAAAATGTCCCTGCATTACACAAATTTTCTCCATGTAGTAAGGAACTTGTGCATTTGGTGTATGCTTGCTACGAAAGCTAAAGTGATCATAGTCCTTAACGAGATCTGCTTTGTAAATGTGTCCAACAGCTACTTATTTATTAGATGAGTTAGTATATATTTCTTGATAAACAAAGAAATCTATCTAACCTGAAGCATTTTACTGAATGATTTTATTTTTCTTTCAGGGTTTTCAGTACAAGAGTTTGGGGACACTAAGGCCATTCGGGCAAATGTCAGTGCAGCCTTAAGAAATAAGATTACAGCCCTAATTTCAAAACATAAGCTGTCTATATAAATAACTGAATATTAGCGAAGTACTATGAGGGTACCTTTGTGGCCATTTAGATATTTCAGTTTATCTGAAGTTTTATGGTAAGCTTTTAGGTAATCTTGTGGAATTTAGCTCTTTAGAGAGTATAGCTTTGGGATATTTAATTTCAATTTTTAAGCTTTTGAGTTTTTAGTTGCATTTAGTCTTCAGCATTTAGCATTTAGTGTTTAGCTTTGAGCCTTGAGCTTTTAGCATTTAGCCAGTTTTAGCTTCTAGCTTTGAGCTTTTAGCATTACTAAATTAGCTTTTGCCATTCAGCATTTAGCAAACGGCCCTTAGCGTTTAGATTAAGGGTTTACCATTGAGCTTGCACACGACTGGCGTGAACTCATCCACTCTGTGTCTGCTTGTTCATTTGAGAAGATATATGGCATTTTTAAGCTCACATTCAACTGGAATAAGACTTTGCAGCATTCAACTGATTGCCTTGTGTGAAACCCTCTGACGAACGGACTGGAACTCCCAATAAATTATTTTTCTTCCTCCAAAATGTCCACCGCTCAGGTTTGTTGAAAAACGCATAGACTGGATCAGACTCCAGCTGGCTTTTCATGCCAGTTAGTAATGTGCATGTGGGTTGCAAACGAAATTGACAAATTTCAGGCCAAAATAAATCTTGAGGAAGACATGTAGAATCTGAATGCAAGATAATTTAAATAATCAATTTAGATAAGTTAAATGCCAAAAGCTCAATGGTAAAAGCTTAAAGTCCCTATCAAGCTTATTTTTTTAAGTTTTAGCTGGAAAGTTGAACCCTTTAATAAAAGTAATTTTCGAAAATAAAATATTTTCTTGCCGTTCCTGTAACATTTTTTATAAATTTATTTATATGTTTACATTCTTTACTTAGTAAAGTACTCTGACACATTAGTGTTGTAAAGAAACAGTATTAATATGCATGTTCATTTATATATGCTATTGACTTTAAAAAATATTTTCAAGGTCTAAAGACAACTTGAGAGATTCTATTGTTCCAGTTTCATACGATTTTTAACAAGTTTGCAATTAATTATAAATAATGTAAGATAGTTGGGAGAAAAATTGATATTGGATTTGAAGACCAAAACTTTTGATATTATCTAAATTAAATGTTTAAAATAGATAATTTATTGTAGTTTGTGTTATTTTGAACTTCAGATTATTGTATGAAGTATAAAGAAAACATTACATAATGATACCTGAATTGAAAATTGTAATTTAAGAGTTCTTTATTCATTGTTTTTTAAGTTGTTTTAAGCTATCACTGTTTAACCTAATGCAGATTTCTTAAAAATTTGCAATGGACATGATCAGTATCCTATCGCCCTCCATAAGCAGGTGCACACAGTGGCACCCCTGAAAGCTCCCAAGAAAGGTATACCTTAATTGTACCCCTACCTACCCCAAAATGTACCTCAAACATACCTCTGAACAAGAGGTACATCAGAGGTATACCCTGATTGTACCCCAATTCACCCTTTTTGATTCTGCTAAAGGGTACCCCAAGTATACCTCCTGAGGTGTACCCCAAATGTACCTCGGATAAGAGGTAGGTTTGAGGTATACCTAAAACATACCTCAAAGGGTTCCAAAAGAATACACTTTGAGGTGTACCTCTAAAGTACCACTGAGGTAGATTTGAGGTATACCCGAGATACATTTGAGGTATACCTCTAGTATACCTAATTTTGGTAAGGGCAAAAAAATAAGCAATGAGAAGGCTGTGAAAAAACGTTAACACTTATTATTTTGATGAAGGCACAAGCGATTTAAGTTTAAACTTAAAATAAAATTAAAACCAAAATAAAATTTAAAACATAATAAAGTTGTGGTCAGACAAGGCCTATTCATTGCGGTAAAAGGGCAATTTATTGAGAATTCTTGGGCCATCTTTTACGTTAGCATAAATCTCTTGCTTAAGAGATACTATCGCCACGGTAAAACTTCTTATCGGACCAGGTGGTTACATAAACGAGCACCTGGTTGTGGCAGCTTTTCTTTTCAGAAGAAGACATATGCCTTTTTGATGTTGTTTTACCATGTCTCAATTTGGGTTTTT
Source organism: Hydrozoanthus sils (assembly GCA_027575215.2). Taxonomy (NCBI): domain Eukaryota; kingdom Metazoa; phylum Cnidaria; class Anthozoa; order Zoantharia; family Hydrozoanthidae; genus Hydrozoanthus; species Hydrozoanthus sils. Next base: position 6,309 of record JAOBRD021056973.1, on the reverse strand, counting down.
GGACTAAAGCTTGGTGCAGTTCACAAAAGATGGGCTGCGAAGGATTGTGTCACAAAAGAATGTAAGTGCAAACAGTGGACCAGGAGTCATAACTGCAAAATTTGATGATGTACTTTTTAAATGTATTATCCTGTATATTATGTCTCGGTCAATTCCAATCATAAAATGCCCGGCCACGCCTGAAAATTTTGTAAGCAAATACCCGCCCTGCCCCTACTATGACTTTAGTTTGATATGACGTTTTGCAGAGATTGTCCTGGGTTTTTCATTGTAACAGCTTTACCATTGGAGTGAATACTAACAATGTGCTTGAACGCCAGAATCAAGTTTTTAAGTACAGTTACTTGCAGCGGTATAAGAGCAACAGTCTCAGTGGTATGCTGACAGTTCTAATAGAAGAGTTCTTACCTGAAGATCATGGCAGGTAATATACTGCAAGTTTAAAGATTAGCTAGCAGCTAGTATCACTGCTTAAACAATTCACTACTAACTGTAAACAGTGTGTGTGATTAGTCCCGAGCCATTAGTCAACAAACCCCTCTAACTTTCTCCAAAAATACAGTTGTCAAAATGAAAACTTACTAAGCAGGTATGATAGGTTTGAACTCGTGAACAGTGAGCTGTTGATTAGTTAATCTCATACTGAGAATCTCTTATTTATATTTTAAGCTTTCCAAAATATTGACCAATCATTTCCTTTTGACATTGTCATAGCAATAACGGGAACTGAAGCTGCTCTACAGAGAGATTAGTCCTGAGTTGACATAATTACTATACCAAGAGCTAGTACTGTCAAACTAATATATAACTTAAAATAAAACTGTTATTCATCTAAAAATATTTTATTTCCAGGTATGTTGAAATGAATGTTAAGTACAGTGATGGTTACCGTCGGTACCACAGGGACATCCCCGGTTTATTGAAAAATAAGCCAAGACTGCATGGAGAGGCTCTTTGCAGCAGGTGAAAATGCAAACCACCAAATCAAGTGTGTCAACCATGAGCAAGGACATTTTCTAGAGCCAGAGTCCTGATGAATTCAATGAAGTTTGATATCAAGTAAGATTTGAGGACAAGTAATCCATGTGTAAGTGTAATTGCCCAGACTGGAAAAAGTGGTGCCTCCCTTGCAAGCACTTTCTGGCAATCTTTCACAATTTCCCAGTTGGCAATTTGAAAATCTATCTCCCTTATACAGAAACTCCCCATACATAAATCTTGGCATGTTGTTGCTAAACCAGTTACAACCCTCAGTTACACCATCGCCTCCGGTGAAAGTCAAAAAAGAAAATGCACATAGCAACCATGAAAATGGACGCCAGACTCTAACTGTACCATTTATTGATCTGGGTAATGATATCACCAGCTGTTCCCTTCGTCTCCCACAAAAAAATCGGCAACATATCTGATCCCTGATTTAAAGGTACTGCAAAACCTACATAATATTCTAGATCATGCCCTTTGCCACACTCGTGAGTACATTCAACAGGAGGATGGATTAGAGCTGGAAACACCCAACAAGGAGTCATTCTCCAATAAGCACCATCATGAATGTACTAGCTCTTAACTTGCCTCTCAGTGCAAAAAAGAATTTTCCGTATGCTGGCCGGGTTGGTGAGAAGGTAAACACCTACAGAAAATAAACCAGCATCAAGTCTTTAAAAGACATGTTCAGCAAAAATTCCGCTATTGCAGTAAATAAATAAGTTTTCATCCTGTGTAGATGATGATCTTCAGTTGGATTCTGAAGTATCTTCTGTGAAAGAAGAACTACACTGTGGCCGGCCAGAAAATGCATGTGAGGAGACAACCAACTTGCACACTGGAAAAGATGATTTGGAAGTCACTGAACTGGGTTCTGTGCCAGTTCCTAAACCAAAAATAAAAACAGAAAGATGCATATGGTCACCAGAGAGTGGAAAATCCTGAAGAATTGTGAGATGCTAACAGATGTATCTATCAATGTGGCATAGAACATCCTACGCCAGCAACATCCACTTGGTGAGGGTCTTTAAGACACTATACTTGGGTCAACCTATCAATTTTCTCCAAGTGGTGGTGAATTCGAGGTGCTGCACAATGGCGCATATCACTGGATCAGCATTACAAATATTGGCTGTCCTAAAGGAACTGTCAATTGCTTCTATAGTTTGTGTGCCCTTGGTGCACCAGATGCCTGTGTCACAAAACAAATTGCCAAGATCTTTCATGAAGAAGGGAAACAGCTCACAATTAATGTCAGATCAGTTCAGCAGCAAACAGTGTAGACTGTGGCCCATATGCAATTGCATTTGTAATGACAGCACTGTTTGGGAGTGACCCAACCATTATTGTTTACAAAGAGGAGCAATTAAGGCCAACTTGAGCAGCTGCATTAACACAGGTCAGCTTACATCATCCCCACAGCTTTCATCAGATGTGCCTGGGTTAGCGGTTGCATGGCGTCGTGAAAGGCGGGTGGTTGTCAACCTTTTTTTGGTTTATGCAGAATTGTTACATCACATCAACAACATTTTTACTTCCACATTATTCAAATGAATAACTTCAAATACATTACTGTATTAAAACATAACTAAAGTGGTTGAAAAACAGAAATAACTATAAGGAAGCTTATCGGGTGCCAATTCAATTTAACTGAATTTTGAAGATCAGGAAAGTGGATAAAGAAAGAAAGAAAAAGAAAATAAGAGAAGATGAAACAAAATAAAAATTCTGAATTTCATGATAACAGAAAAAAAGGGATTTAAGGAAAGTTCCAGTACTATCTATCAAGTAACGTGTTCATCAAGAGAATGTTCTTTGAGTTCCTGTTTAAAGCTACAAAAGCTCAATGTCTTGAATTGTTCATCAATCTTGTTCCAGATTTTCGGGCCAGAACATCTAATAGTAAATTTTCCATAATTCTTTCTAATTTTTGGAGAAGTAAATGTGGATTTGATGCTAGGCAAGTAACCGTAATTGTCTCGTATCGATAGAACTGAAAAAAGGACTCCAATGGGATGAACTTCAGTGCAGGGTGGGAAAATCTTCCAAACTTAATAACAAGACAGGGCAAAATAAAAGTACATAGTGGAAAATATTAAAAATTCAATTGTAGTATACTGATTAGTATCAGCTGTGGAAAAGTCCAATAAAAAATTGTCTCTTAAAACAGTTGAAAAAACATTAAGTCATTACTGCTAATTAAATAAGTGGTAGCCCAGACTGATACAGCGAGAGTGGAAAATGTAGAAAATTAATAATCATACAGTCCTGAATTAATATGAAGTGGATGGCTGTACGTGTATAATACAGTGTATTTTTTCTCAAAAATAATAATTGTATATACATATATGTACGATTATTAGGGACTCCAGAGCACAAAAAAATAATTACAGCTACCTCTTAACTTCAATGGGCTCGAAACTTAGCACCAATTTCAAAGTTCAAGGGATCATTGATTGGTTGTTTCAAGAAATAATCGTTTTGCTCCCCGTACCTTGGGATTCTACTGTAGTGTGTTAACAAAATCACAGCTTAGAAGATTTATGCTATAAGAAAAGAGACATTCAGAGCATCGATTTTAAGCGATCATAACCGTGCTGTCAGTGTGAGCTGTGTGAACGAACTCCCAATTGCGAGGCTTGTCTTGTTCACAATATCCAGAATGACACGTGTGACTCCTTTCCTTTCCCAATTCTCGGGAAATTTAAACCAGGGAAGTGCGAAAAGGTATATAAGTTGCAATGATTTATTGTAATCTCGCTCAACAAAACGGAAAATTATTTTTTGGTCTCAGCGTTGACAACACACGACAATAGTGTTTTTGGCAGATAGGTTGGTTGCGAGTTTAATTGGCTCTTTGAATAATTAATGAGTGTCATTTTGAGTATTGTGAACGAGCGCTAACCAGAATATAATTGGGGTTCTTTATAGATATCCCAATGGTGATACTCAAATTATTTGTCATATCTATTTCTAAGTACCAACAATGAAAACAAATACTGTATGGTCCTTGGAGATTTTAATTTTGATCTTCTTAATATAGATTCTTACTCTGATACAAATGAGTTTCCTATTATCTTGAGCAATGAAAACGCGTGGAGGAAGGGAAGGTGAGAATGAAGCTTGAGTCCTGTAGAGTGACGAAAGCAGAATATGTCGCTACTGCAGTTAAAGGTATAGCTGATTTTCGTGGGCATGTCAGTCGACACCACAAACAGTACGAAGAGCTGAGGCGACTGAAGAAGGGTCTCCAGGCAGGCCATGTTGTAATGCAAATGGACTTTGCAGAAAATTACAAGTGCCAGTCCTGTGAGGAGGTGCAAAGTGCGCACTGGAACGAACCAACCATGGTCTCCCTACACCAAGTGGTTTTGTACCACAAATCACCAACCTGCGATGAGCTTATCCACAAAAGCTTTGCTTTTGTTTCGGGTGAGCTCTCGCATAATGCATCGGCAATTTACACAATTCTACTATCACTGTTCTGTAAAATTTGAGCCACAATCGAAAACCTTGCCTTTGTCCACAACTGGACAGACAGCCCTACATCCCAGTACCAAAATAAGACCGTCTTTGCGCTGGTAGCAAGTCAAGCAACAGAATTCGGTGTACCAGCAAGATGGAATTATTTCGAGGCCGGGCATGGTAAAGGTCCCTGTGATGGCGTAGGGGGGACAGCAAAGAGGATGGCAGATGAAGCAGTGTGAAATGGAAGGGCCACCATCGACGATGCACATACTTCTTTGCTTGGGCCACCCAAACTGGCAGTACCTCTAATGTACGTTACATATTTTACAACAAAGCTGACTACCAAGAAGCGGTAGACAAACTGAAAGAACGCTACAGTAGCACAATGACAGTACAAGGGACAATGTCTGTGCATGCTGTTTACGCCGTGGCACCCCACACGGTCATCACCTGCTGAACCTCCTGTTACTGCCGGGGTTGTATGGCTAATCCCTTAGGCAGCGCATGTGAATGGAAGGCTGCAATGTTGACTCAGCCAAGTGCCTCAAGTGTCGCGAATGAGCTCTCCGTGAAAGAAGATGATTATATTACTGCTACGTATGAAGGAGCATGGTATGTGGGTAAGGTGGAAGAGATTGATCAAAATGACGGGGAGGTTAAAATCACCTTCATGGTAAGGAATGGAAAAAACCGGGAGGCATACTGTTTCCGATGGCCGGCACGCAAGGATGCCTCGCTTTCATCTCCCATGAGATGAGTCATTTACGTTACATTCTAAATTACATTTACATTATAATCCGTATAGTTAATCACCTTTATTGCTTGGAGGTAAATTTAAGGTCATTCCACAATGATAAAACCACAAAATTGACTTGGATATAATCAAAATACTTGTATTGTTCTTTAGAATTAGAGAAGTCACTTACATTACCATTGTAATGTTTACATGAAATTTAGTCAAATGTCCTATAAATTCCAGAATAATCATTCGATATGTCAGACAAACAAGCTTTTCCTGCTAATGATTCGATATATTAGTCATATATTAAAACTTTTATGTCATTTACGTTACTTTGGGGTCACTTCCGTTACCTGATTACACCAAAGTCCCATGACTTTGTCTTTGGACTGTGTCTTTGTGTAAAGCGAAAAAGGCAAAATTCCATTGTAACAAGTAGTCTTTTATGAAGAACTTTTAATAACGTTCACATTTATACCTCTTCCCTAAACTTTTTGAGATAATTATTATTGAAGGTGATAAAGAGTATCTAGATTTTTAAGAGTGATCTCTGTTCAATTTGTCAGTGTAATGAGAATTAATAGTAAAATTGGGGTGAGTGTCTCATTTTTCCTTTAACCACCATTGGGTGATATCAAACTAGAAATAAAAAGGCTAAATATTGATATTATCACTGCCTTATCCTCTTTTGTACATCATAATGACCAAGAATTCTTGCATTTTTTTTGTGACAAGGGTGGGTTATCTTCACAAGGCTGTGATTTTTTTCCATTACGAGATATTTTTAAACCCTTTTGGGGAACGCTGGATAGAGTACTAAGGAATCTAATAAGAAATGCATCATTTGTACACCTTAAGTTTCATTTTTCGCTTTTCCTGGTGCCCATTTGTTACCTTTAACTAAGAATGAGTGAATTGCGGCCTTCCTAAACAAAATAGGGACTTTAAGCAACCACTACGTGAGAGCGCTGATACGCCAACCGGAACAGGCATCCATTTCCGGTTTGGCTTGTGCGCATGTCAAACAGTGTGGTCACCGTTGCACGTCATTCTGCTACGGCACAATCAAAGTTTGCCGTAGTCCGACTCCGTGTGAAAGAAAATGGCGAGTTTTGTTC
>JAOBRD021056867.1:0-11454 GCA_027575215.2 Hydrozoanthus sils | reverse complement strand
CTGAGTCGTATAAAAATGCAAAACTTGTTATGAGAAGAATAATGTACTACTCTGAAATCCTGAAAGGTTTTCAAATGGAACCAGAAAGGAAATAACAAAATCCTGAATAGAGCATTGTGCAAAGCGGAATAAATTTAGACTAACAGAAGCCAAGCTTTGTTTGCCGCAGTGACCGATGCCCATGCCTCTATTGTTATAAAATGGTCATTTGCATTGGGTTTGGCAGATAAGAAGATTTTAAATTAGAATTACCACAGGAAATAACTCGAAGACCACTGATGTACCGAGTTAACACCTTTTATTTGAACACATGGTGTTATTGTAATTTATGACTAATACCCAGCGCCATTACTATCTACTTGGTTGTCAGTAACCGCCAGCCAGAGGTCTTTTGTCTCTTTCTTCTTTGTTTTCTCAACACACGTTTCTTTCTTTGTATAAAGTAGAACAAAAGCCATCAAACTGTCCAAGTCTGCTTTATCTATAAATCTAATCCTCTCTCTTACATCGTCGGAGGGAGGACTTTCTCTCATTCGTGATTTCCAGTAAAATTTTACTAGCATAATTTTTCGGTTTACAGAGCAGAAAATATCAAATATTTGTAACAGTTCGCTGCGCAGTCGAGCACGCAACTGTTTTAAACAACTAAAAAACAACAAAATTTAAACATACTGCTTGCAACGCCTGGCCACAAGATCATCTCAACATGCTGGTGGTTGAAGTGTGTGTTATCGTTGGTGGTTTGTGCCTTGTAGTGCTTGTGGGTGCTTATGTTGCATATCGCTTCAGACTAAAACGCTTTCAAATGGGAACGAGCCAAGATCATGCATGGAAGGACGGAGACAGTTCCTCTTCAACTTCGGATTCTTTTGTTGTCTACGACCTCTAGTTTCTGTTGGACAATAAATGGATGAACAAGATGAGGATAACTTAAACTGCGATGGATCAACTTGGTTATACTTTTTCTACTTCGCTGCTCTAGTCTGGTGGACTGTCCCACAACAAATTTAAGTTCGGATGGGACTTTATTCTACGGCATCTTCTTTTCATTTGAGTGATTCATAAACTGTGAAAGTCAAGATTTCAGCTTGTTCTACACTTCCAAACAGTTCTGAATTTTTAGGTTGGTTTTGTTATAATTGGTTTGCAAGTAAAGCCGAACTGTTGATTTTTTCAACTGAAGAGACTGAAGAGAGAGCTTCGCGAATGTTTGAAGCAGTGTGTGGCGGAAAACACTTCCTTTGTTCAGGGCTCACGCAACTCGCAAGCGCATACGTTGTAAGCTACTGAATTTGTTTTGCTTTCAAACGAAAACGCGTTTCTGTGAAGGTTTTTGCAACCGGAGTCCTGGATGCCAATAAACTACTTGAAATAGGCGCGGAATGGCAGTGAAAGAGGATGACATGAAAGTGGAGTACATGCAATTTCATTACATCGCTTTTTTTGTTATTCATGAGAACAGACCACAGAATGTATTTTGCTGAAACTTTCACCAGTTTATCGAAGTCTTATTTCTCGTCATTTAACTTTATAGGTTATAAGAGTACTAGTGTGTAGAACTTATATAACCTAAGCAATTTTCAGGTAGAACTATTTCTTTTTGCTATTCTTCTTACGACAATACATAGTAGTCAAATTATTTTTTTCACTTTTTGTTTTTAATTATTTAGCTAGTAATAAGTTTTTTATTTCCTTTCCAACTCCACGGATCAGACCGGTAGCCAATTTATATCGACCATTACTGTTTCTTCTGCTGGAATAAGTAACAATAATTAGTAACAATTAGTGTTATTCACATTCAAAAGCAGGTTTTTCAAGTAACGCTTGCCGTAGCCAATGAAAAATACAAAATTGTGGGAGCTCAAGGAAATGTGTGTCTGATAAAAACTTTTTGAAATGATTCGACCATATTTGCGGTTGACATGGTTACCGCATTAGTTGCCATTACTTTAATCACTATCTTAATTAACGCCATTGTTATACTCCGCGAGTTCTTGTGCCCACAGTTCCTTTTGGCTTTCGACAGTTGACTATGGTAACCTTTTTAGAAATAGCTTAATATGAAAGAGAACAAAATTTCTAATATATAGAAGCAAATTCTTAAAAACGATTCATCAGATAAGCAAATTCAAGCGAATGTGTAATAAGACAATAAATTCAAAAGATTACTAAATCTGTATCTTATATAAATCATGGCCGTAGTATAGGTGCCGCAAAGTATATGGGAAAGAAACATATGTACAGCTCTTATCTTTCGTTTATGTGGTCAAAAAAGCCAAATCCTTTCTGAAGCCATGTGGCACAGGTCGGCTCAGGTTTCTATAGTGTTAAGTGGATGGGTCTTTGACTGCCTCTGCACAGGACACTAATCTATCACAGGTTAGCCCCCAGCAGAAGCAGGTACTCATTTACACAGCTGAGATGACTGGAACAAGTTGGATAAAGTGTCTCTTTTAAGGACACAACACAGTGGTCAGATCAAGGCTTGAACCCATGACCCTAGGATTACGAGTCGAACACACTAACCGCTCAGCCACTGCGAACTCGCTTCAGCATTCAGTGTGGACTGTTGTTGTGGACTGACCAATAACTATCTGCACGAAACAAACGTCCATCCCCACCGGTACCCCATGCAGTTAATTTTACTGTTCTTTTCGTTTTCATACAACTTACGACAAGTTTTAATATAGTTTTAAAAACTATTATCATCATTTTCAATCAACTAAGATTGAAAGTTCACTTGATTGTTGAAATGAACTCGAAAAAAACTTGCCGACACAAATACAGTGGAACCCCGCCTTTCGGCAACCTCGTTAACCCAAGTCTAAAAGTGTTTGTGGGGCCATATCTCTGTTACAAATGCAGCTATAGATCTGAGATTTGTCGCAAATTGTTGTCACAATGAGCACTTCATTTTCTCCAAATATCAATATAGTGTTAGATTTTTTTGCTGACGAAAAAAATTAAAAATTACAAATTTGTGCGGTCGCCAAGCATGAAGCAAGTGACGGTTAAGGTCACGTGAAGTCCCAGCAACGTCCAGTGCGGCTTTTCACAAAACAGAAATGGTGAAATTGTGTGTGGAAAATCATCTTTTGAGTCGACTTTTTGCAAACCGAAAGGGTTGAGATGGCAATGGGTGTTTAGGACATCTATTCACGGATATGTCAGCCGATTTTCCTGTTCGATTTGGCCTAAAGTACAGGAATGATCAAGCTTAGAGTGGGGAGAGGTTCAAATCTGAGACTCCTGCCTTGTTAATTTTTCTCTTGGGGGCGAACAACGATAGCAAAGTTCCTCTTAAACACCTCAAATCGCGCCCAAAATATACACAAGAGACAAGCACAAGTTAAACTCAAGGCAGGTGAAATTTATTTCCAATAATAACGATTTTCGAAATTTAGTCAAAATTATAAGTTAGACTTTGTATGGAAGTTTGTACTATACCGTTGTAAAACCATCCCTTTCTCACCATAAGCTTGGGGAGCCTGTGTAATTTTAAAGAGATTTTTTTTAATTTGGTGATTTGGGAAGTTTAGAAATTAATTTTGAAGTTGATATTTGATGTAAATTCGCCAAACCGTTCTCAAACCAAAGCTGTACAAGTCCCTTGCATGGAGGAACGGTTTGGCGGTGTTACTCGAATTTCTTATTCTAATATCTTTTTCAACTTCCTCTCTATCCAACAAAAGTTTAGGTTAAGTCCCGCCTTAATACGGCCACCTCGAGCTCATTTTCATTTTTATAGTTTATAATTTATTCATATTATTTTGCACAGATCTTCATTTAAACCAGCTTTGCTGAACTAGAATTTCTGTTTAAATAATGTAAAAAAAAAATAAATAATGGTCACTTTTCCTTGGTCCGCCGGTCGATGAACTATACACTGAGTTCTTATAACAAATACTTCATCAATGCGGTTACCCCGTTATTTATAGGGCCAATTTTTTTCTGGCCCGTGTTTGACTGTAGTAATGGGGTTACACTGTATAGAAATTAGTCACTTTATACTCAAGATATGCAGTAATTATTTCTATCTATCTATGGTTTGAAAACTTTAAACTACTATTTTTAGACGATTCGGGATGAAATTTCTTACTTGACAGGATTTCGTTAAGTTGATGAGTGGAAATTGCTGGAACGCACGCAAAAACGATCGAGGGAGGGTGGACAGAGAATCTGGAGGTGAACCTTAATAAATGCTGGAAAAGTTCCGGAAAGCTTAAATATTTAGAAGACGGTTAAAACGCAAGAACTACCGATTCATCTGGGTAAGAAAAGTGTTTAAAGCACGCTAAATCAAAACTAAAATGATTTCGAATTTGGGAACCAATGAATACAAGTGTTCAATGTTTGAGGCGTCGATTCACGCTTAAGAAAATAAAAACAAAAGAACTAAGCTAGAAAAATTTACAATTTCCTTGTTCATGCAGACTCACTCCTTCTTTGTTAAGACTCGCCTTTTTGTTTCTCACACACATAATTTTCCCTTTTGGTTAATTAAGTGAAATCTTTACTAATCCCATGCATCAAGATAAACTCGATCCACAAAAACAAATTTTATACGTGCCAACGCTAAGTTTTCCGCCAACGCTTATTGAGAATGTATGAACCCTTCGCCTTAGGATGTATTTTTGATTTCTGGCCCTTTTGACTTAATTTGTTGTGCTATGTTCCACGTCATCAAGCCGAACTAAGAATTGAATAACAAAATTGCGGCGTTGTTCTTCGTGTTTGTCAGATAGAACAATAGATTTTTAAGCATTGGATCTGGCTGATGCAAAGTAAATGGTTTAGAAATTTCCGTTTCCTCTCAGTAGCGGTAAATCTGTGCCGTGGGCCATGTTAGATAACCTCCACAAGGTTAATATGTTTACCCTCGGTAAACAAATAAAGTTTAGTTTAGTTTAGTTTTAGTTTAACAGTAGTTTATTGCGCTTGCTGAATGTGTCTTGTGTGTTCACAAAAGATAAGTTCGTGATATGTATAGAATAAGAGAGTTTGTTTACCCTCGTTAAAAAAATAAACTGTTTAGTTAAGTTTTTGTTTAATAGTAGTTCATTGCACTTGCTGAATGATTCTTGTGTCTTCACAAGAGATAAGTTTGTGATATGTATAGAATAAGTGAGCTTCATTACCATTTACAAATCAAGTTGTTGTATAAGTTTCTAGTTCTGTCTAAGCGATGCCACTGTTTATATCAAATTTAGTAGCTGCCGGCATTTATTTACATATCTCGTAAGTTAGAATTCCAGTGATTATATCACGAATTTTTTTTGTGTGTTTTTTATCACCCCCCCCCCCCCCCCTTCAACGCAATGCTTCAAAGGCTAAGCACCCGCTGACTCTCGCTCGCCTGTCACAATACGTTTAGAAATTGCTTTTAACCAATCAATCTCGCTAAATTTTGAGGCATCGAAAACGGCAGCAGTGCGGGCGGAATTCAACAAGCTATCATTAATAATTAATTACTTGAGTACAAGACTATGAATACGACCGAGAACACAGACGTATTTGGTAAACTGATTTAGGGTGTTTAATAAGGTCCTCACTTCAGCTGTATATTCAAAACCTTTAGGTTTACTTCTCTCCACTTAACTTGGACGTTACTCAAAAGTGATTAATGCTTGCTGCAGGTGTTGCAGAAATGTTGCTCAAATATAATCAGCAAAAAACAGTTCGGGAGCCTTGTATCCGGTTATAGCCAGTTACCGAAATATACTGAAAATTTATTCGGTTTACCAACAGAGACCACACTAGCACGAGCTATTTCGGAGTATTCCCAGATCATTCGGCTTATTGCAATCACTCCCGAAACTTCAAATTTTAACTAACTCAAGTGATTCGGGAGTACTCCATGTAGTGTAAAATGGCGTCAAAAACAGACCCGATGTTAACGAATGCTAGTAACGAGAGGAATCAGCACGACTGACGGACTAATGACAGTTTGATCTTATTATCAGCTAGTACCGGGACTATTCCATCGTTCTCTTAGCCTATCCAAGCAACGTAACGACCCCAACGTCCTAAATCTGATGATAGATTTGGCGCCAATGCTAAACTAGGGGAAAAAGCTTGTGTCTGTTTTGACTTTTTCTGACACTGAAGTCACCGGGACAGTCCACCCGTTCCAGGAGTTCAAGAACCCGACTACATTTCAAGAACCTCTCGGTGTCGCAAAAATTTCAAGGACCCCGGATTATCGCATAGGGCAAAATGATAGAGAAACTATCCTTTTATAACTCCTTGCCTTCTAGTTTATCATGAGTCGATCTTCTCTGGAAATCAACGCTATCGTCCATTGAAAATGACGTTCTTTCAATATCCTCAAACAACGGCATTGCAAAAGCTGGTTTAGAACCTAAACTAGAAAGCGCCTTATCCTCAAGCGAGTCATTAGGCAAACCTACAGCGCTACCCAGCAATGTATCTGGGACAGCAACATTACTCGTGTTGGATTGAGTAGAGTTTGTCTGTGACGTGTAACATTGTGATTGACTAATAGAAACATCGACGACAAGGTCGCTTCCGACTCCATGCTGAGACGGAGGTGTGCAAAAACTGGCTCTGTTCTGAAGTTCAGTCTCGCTAACATTTGTTGGACGGACGCCATTCGCAGCTTGTAGTTCGTCATTGCTTTTAGAAGTAAAACTACCAACATCAACTGATTCTACACCATCGCAATTATGTACCCTATGAAACAAATGAACTGCAGAGAAGCCGGCATTCGAGTTAGAATTCTCAGCATTGTGTGGCACCGAAGCTCCCGTGACATCTAAGTCGCCATTGAGTGACACTGTAGCTCCGGTGACACCTGGGTCGTCGTTGCGTGACAATGCAGTTGTAATGACACGTGGGTTGCCATTGTGTGGCACTGAGGTTCCAGTGACACGTGGGTTGTCATTGTGTGACACTGTAGTTCGGGTGAAACCTGGGTCGTCATTGTGTGACAATGTAGTTCCAGTTACACGTGGGTTGCCATTGTGTGGCACTGTAGTTCCACTGACATCTGGGTCGCCATTGTGGGTCACTGTTGCGTGCGTGACCTCCAGCCGGCTAGACTGAACCGTCTTGGTTTTAGTTGACGGTTCGGAGTAGCGCCGTAATGAATCCCTAACTGCTCCCCTCCCTTGTCGACTCTGCGGCGAGATGCTGGCCATCTGAGAGAGTAGCCCAGAGAGCAAAGCATTCGCCTTTTCACCAAGGGGTGACCCTGATCGCGATGAAACACTGGATACGAATCTGTTCTCTTTTTTACCTGTCGCAGATTTGTGGCTCGTAAAAGAATCTAAGGAATGACTCCTTTTTAACTCATGTTCTTTGATTTGGGAAAGAACTGAACTGGGCAAAGTAGAACTGTTTGATCCGTTTGATGGTTCGATTTCCTCTGAAGAATCAGTCAATAACAACACAGTTGGTTCCTCAGCTTTGATATTATCAGTGTCTCGTTTGATGACACTCTTACCGACCTCTTCCTCTGCTTCAGTTACGCCTGGAGTTTGAGATCCGCTAACATCCCGCGTTTTAGAAGCTTTTACAAGTTCTTCAGATGATGTTCCATGTTTCGTTCTATCATAATCTTTTCCCTCTTCAAGCTGGCTACTAGTAATTGGTATTTCTTGCAGTTTCCCATTGTTTTGCTTTTTGTCGTTCCTTTTCCCATTCTGCAACAAAATACTTTGTTTTGATGAAAAAATGTCAGAAGCTACAGCACTAGCATCAGGAAGATTAGGATCATTTAGTGCCGCTTCGTTCCTCTCGAACATCTCCAACTCACTTGCATTACTAGATGGGAACATTACCTCTGCTTTAGCTTCCGATACACACGATGTCTGTTTATCATCCTCTGATGCAGTCAGCACACTCTCTCCGCTCTCCATTTTTGAGATAACTGGAGTATCTAGTTTCCTGTTTGCAAAATCAGCTTCAACAATGCCAGTAACACTGTCGGAAGCATAGTTTTTAACTTCATTCTTGGTGACAGCATCGGAAGCTTGTGTAGAATCGTCGGTTTCGTTCAGCAAAGTGGAAGTAAATTGAGTCTCACTACGACCAATTTTCTGTTGAGAAACTTGTTTTTCAGGGATATTGGAAGACTTGCTAACAGGGTCGTCCTGGCCGTCGTATTTGTAATCCGAGTAAGTACTACCTTCACTTGAAATGCTCGACCTGTCTGACGGTGCAATGATCATGATATCGGGAATACGTTTGGTCAACATTAACCTTCTTAGGTCCATCTGTCTGCTGTTTACTTCATCTTCATCTCCAGATGAGTTTTGAGTTTTCTGAGATGCTGTTTTAAAGAAAAGTTAACAGAAGTTTGCAGTTAGATCTAAAGTAGAAACTAAAACTAGAGCAAAAGCTGAAAAGTCCAAACAGAATGTATACGCATGGGGAAATGTACTAGTAATAATTTTGCACGTTGATACGAAAAACATCCCGTACTAAATCTTTACTGTTTATAGCAGTTTAAATAAAACCTAAAAGTAAGCATTGATGAATTAAACAGCACGATATAAACTGCTTCAATGCGATCAATAACTTTGTTAAGAACTCAAAACAAACACAAAAAAATGAAAACTATAGTCGGTAAAATCATATTGTGTAGAAACTGATGATCAAAGGAAAACTATAAAAGAGAAAAAAAAGTTTATTTCAAGGTAGTTATGATGGATCAGTTTTGGAGTTTGAAATGCTCCATAAAAATTATCGGGTGATCTCCTAGTTATCAGGCTTTCGAATCCAAAGTTTCAGTTCAGTATCTTCAATCGTTTAAAAGATATGGCCATTTGAAAAGTGCCTTTTCTGACCTTTTTGGGCAATCTGATTGGTTAAGAAAGGTCACATAACTGCTTGGAGGGAAATTCGAAATCAATATTTTTTTAAATAGTTTTTGTAGTTTTATCCAGTTGATCAAAGAAGTTCAAACCAAAAGCATTGGATTTGCAGTAGCAATCTAAAGTAGGTTGCAGTAGCAGTCTTGAGTCCAATAAATCCTTAGTCCTGTATGGGAAGTTATTGGACTGATTTTGGGCGAATCAGCGTGCAGCATTTGGTTCTTGGCCCTAGAAATTTGACTTGCAATGCAATTAAAGGTGATACTAAGAAATTAGCAAAAGAACAAAGATATTCTTGGTAATGAGTCATCTTCGCCAAATGTTTATAAAATGTACAAAAAAGATTGTTTCTCTACGATGTTAATAAAAAAATAATAATAAAGAAGCGAACGTTTCGATCATTATCACCATCATCAGGCTAAAATCAAACACACTTTTAACCACTGTAAGAAACCAATAATTTAAATAACAAGGCGTCTCTAAGCAATTAACCAAACCCATTAAGTGTAAAATAATATTCATTCTGTTAAGGTTGCCAACAAATACAAGTTGTCAAGTGTACTGGACGAACCTTCTACATCAATTTCTCCGTCCAAGTAGTCGTCGATGGTGTTTTTTCGCCTGGTGCAAGGCTCAAAACCTGAGTTTTCCGTCTCGGTTGTGTCGGACTCCACTGAGCCTCGTGAGCCAGCTCGAGGTCGCCTGAGTCTTGGTGACCTATGCCTTGCAGGCGAGGACCAGTATTCTAGAATTAACCATAGGGGAGAAAAATTTTGCTCATAAATCTTTGTGCTGACAACCACTGAAACACCCACAAGTAAAATATACATCAGAAATTTCAAGAACTGACGTGTTTAAAAAGGTCACCCTACATTATTTTACATCACCAGGTCTAAGAGGATTTTGCAATCTCACCTCCTGATAATGCCCTCACTTGATCTGTTAAAACTTTTATCTAAAATTTACAAAACAAGAGTTGTAAGTGAAGTATCAAGCAACGTATGGTAATGACGGTCAAATAATTATATATGAAGATATAACCCTTACTTTGACAAAACCTATTACACAAAGCAAAGAGGTGTAGCACTATAAAAGCTAATCACCAAACCCTAGAAAGTGACCAATAATCTCGCTTGTCGAGAAGAGCACAAAAGATTAAAATTATTCCAAAAGCACACGTTGGCTATGAGATGGTAAGTAGCCAAGAGGCGCAAAGCGCCAAGTTTGCTATAAATCTTCTCATATCCAACAACTGCGAATGATAAATTTCTTGAGTTTTCATAACATATCGGTACTTGAAAATCACAGCTGAAACTAATTTTAATCAGAACCATATTTTAGCTTTGCAACACTACACAGTCAGTTTCCATATATGGTCAATTTGGTATAAGAGCTAAAAAACGAGATTGAGTGACCTAGCCAGAACGCCAGAAACGCAATATTCGAGTTTGAGAATTTAATAGTAGGTGTTATTCATTCTAACTTTTGAATCAGTTGATGAAACCCTATAAAGTGACCATTCATTTTGCTTGTCTTGAAGAGTAGAAATGATTGGTGTTGTTTATTCTAACTTTTGAATCAGTTGATGAAACCCTATAAAGTGACCATTCATTTTGCTTGTCTTGAAGAGTAGAAATGATTGGTGTTGTTCATTCTAACTTTTGAACCAGTTGATGAAACCCTACAAAGTGACCATTCATTTTGCTTTTTTATTGGTGTTGTTCATGTTAGAATCTTCTGTAAAAACCTAGAACGTGGCAGCTCACTGTTTCCAATGTCACTATTAGGAATTGGGGCTACACCGTAACTCTTCAAAAGTTTTTTTCGATATTTCCAAATATGGAAACACCAATCATTTCTACTCTTCAAGACAAGCAATATGAAAACTTGATATGCAAAAGTTCCACTTTTAAATAATTTAATAAATCGGCAACAATAAAATTTAACGCAGGTATTTTGCAGGGCTAGACGCCCCGGGCCAAGTTGTTCAAAGGCTGATTAGCAGTATCCCAGGGTTAGATTTTAAACCTACGCTTTTGTTTCCAACCTTACAGAGGATGATTTAGGCTGTAATTTTGGAGTTAACAGGGATTTTTTCCACGGAAAATCTAAACAGTAAGGCAGAATTAATAAGAAAAAAACTGCCGCTTGGTTTCTGGCTTTACCCAGGGTTAAAGTTAACCAACCTTTGAGCAACCCAGGTCAGAGTACCACAAAACATCTGAACTGCTAGACTAAAAGCTTACCTGACTCTGTAACTGATGACAAAGACCCATAAGGCTTTGCGTATGACCTTTGGTACTTCTTTTGAACGTCGGGTGAGTCTAGTTTGTGCAGAAAAGATTCAAAGACCACTAGAGTAAATTCTTTTACACAGCTTATTTTAATTTCACGACACCGTTCTTGGACTAAAGCAGTATTGCATTCACGTACACGCAGCTTTACCTGAATTTATTCATCAATTATGAAATACATTTTTATTTTAAGGGTTAATCCGCAGATAGCTGAGCCAATCGAGGCGGAACAGTCACTATTCGGATACATACATATACAACAAAAAAAAATCATAAATATATTTATTACAGAAGGCGAACATCCCTTCCCCCCCCTTCCCAGA
>JAOBRD021056757.1:0-11455 GCA_027575215.2 Hydrozoanthus sils | reverse complement strand
CTTCTCACCATCCACTGCCCAATTAATCATCCCTGTCTGTTGTCTCCTCACCAGTCACTGCCCAATTAATCATCCCTATCTGTTGTCTCCTCACCATTCTCTGCCCAATTAATCATCCCTGTTTGTTGTCTCCTCACCATTCACTTGCCAACTAATCATCCCTGTTTGTTGACTCCGCATCATTCACTGGTCAACCAATCATGCCTGTCTGTTGTCTCCTCACTATCCATTATTGGAGAGTTTGAGTAAACTTGACCTTAGGTAACTTGTTTTAATTCTGAATGTAAGTGAATGTGATGTCAGATAATGAGGATATAAGTGTTGTTAAATTGACCTTTCTGAGATGGGAGAATTTGCGCTGTTACATTATAATTATATTCATGACAATTTCAGACACACTCACTGTTTTTGACTCTTCAGATAACTTCCTTTCAAAGTTCCTAAGATTTTGATTAGGGAATAAAACAGTATATTGCATCAGTGTTTCTAGACACTATGGCATAGTAGAACTCAAGAAAAAAGAACTGAAGAAAAAAGAACTCAAGAAAAGTGCTGAGGAAAAAGGGGGAAAAGTTTGGTTTTCTCACTGCTTTTCAAGTGCACAACTAATTTTTATTGAGTGTTCTCACTACATAATACATTTGACAGATCACAGGCTTACCAGATGAACTGTGTGAGTCAGTTCAGTTGACAGTTGCATATTAGTTGAGCTCTCTTGCGGTTTGTCAGTGTTTATATGAACTCGCACTGAATATGACACTACGGCATAGTAGAACTCAAGAAAAGTGCTGAGGAAAAAGGGGGAAAAGTTTGGTTTTCTCACTGCTTTTCAAGTGCACAACTAATTTTTTTTTAGTGTTCTCACTACATAATACATTTGACAGATCACAGGCTTACCAGACGAACTGTGTGAGTCAGTTCAGTTGACAGTTGCATGTTAGTTGAGCTCTCTTGCGGTTTGTCAGTGTTTATATGAACTCGCACTGAATATGTTCGAATCAGCGACAATGAATAAAACCACAGCACAAACTGCTCACCGCAGGTTGTAAAGGGATTGGCAGATTCAAACCACACTACATAGTTGGAATGCCATCTGGCGGCAGTTTAGTTCTGGACCTTTTCCATTGTCAATGAAGTGAAAGAATTGCTGATTTTCTAGTACAGATAATTTGTGTATGAGCCTGAAACTTGCCTGGGACAAAGATCAAGAACCCATCGATCGTTCTGTGGTAAATTTTTTGAGAGATTCCTTTTTTCGTTCAAATTCTGACGCATTTTTTCGAGTCGATGCTGATAGAGTTGCCTGCCTTTACTCTTTCCTTCTCCTACTACCTCACTCCCCGCAGCCCGATCCCCAAAACCTTCTTAAAACTCCAATAAATCCTTAACTAACTCACCAAGCTCTGAGTATAAACACTTCACAAAGCAATGATCGTTTATTGCGACCTTTATTTAACAGCATATGTACTACGGGAGAAGGTTAAGAGGATGAATTCAGTGTGAGTTCATATAAACACTGACAAACTGCAAGAGAGCTCATTTAATATGCCTAATATGTCAACTGAATGGACTCACACAGTTTGTCTGGTAAGCCTGTGGACAGATGGTGTATCACACATGGCAAACTTGCTGAAGTTAGAAATGTTTTTTCTTCACTTGTTACATAAAAAAGTTGGGAAAGTTAGGAGTATTTACCATCAAAAAGTTTTGGGACTGAATGGGTTAATCAAAGAGGACATAATCACCTTCAAGTAAACAAAGAAAGCACAAACTTTATACATAAATGGCAGTGATTTTAATATTCTTTTGTATACATTTAAATTTAGCCCTTCTCACCTCGTTTTGGATAACATACTTTTCTGAAAGCTTAACTCAAGATTGACTGGGGCTATAAGGTCTACTGGTAATCATTAACAAATAATCAATTGTGATTGAAATTATCAATGAATGTTTCTTGTTGCATGTAGTGTTGCAGATGGTTGAACATTGTCTTGTTGGCCTGGTAGTGTGTAAATCTGTATGCCATCACGTTCTTAATGCTTAAGTTCTTCCTCTAGATAAAATTTCAAAAATCAGATTGAAAAATAATTTATATTAATGGTTTCAAACAATACTAACAATATCATTGAGGGAATAAAGTGATCATAGTTTCTCAGTGGGGCAAAATTACCTGGGGTGAAATGACCTTAGATTGAAATGATTTGTTTCCATCCTTTCATGTTACTTTAATTTGCACTTATGATATAATATAGTATAGCATGCATACTAAAAAATAGTTAGTGTTTATAACTGTTTAGTATTTACCAAAGTAGCTGATATCCATTTCAAAATTCTACAATTCAATGACATTTATGTTCTTTGAAAAAAAAAACCAAAGAATGTAAACAAAATTCAAATGTACACATGAAGTGCCAAATACCAATGAAAATAACTACCCCCCTTAGGATCAGTGTTGTAAGTACATGTTATAAGTGTATATGTGTGTGTGTGTGCACCATATTTTGCCATGTATAAGTCGACACCATGTATAAGTTGACCCCCCATTTTGCAGCCAAAAAAGTGCAAGTTTTAGAGTTCCCGTGTAAAAGTCAATCTCAATATTTTGCAACATAAAAATACCAAAAAATCTAAGTTTCTAACAAAAATATGAGAAAGAATTACAAAAAAACAATAACACTGACAGAAATTACATAGTGAGTGAAGTACATAATTATTAGTCATTTCATTTTTTACATTAATCGATTGTTTGTACACAGTTTGCTGTAAAGATCACAGAATTCTTTCTTGCTTCAACTACTTTTCATCTAAGTTTTAAGAGTTTTAAGGGATGTTAAAAAATTTCATGTTTTGATCCATATATTAAGATGAGTGCGATTTTTAGATGTGAATTTTTGGTGTTAAAAGGTCGACTTATACATGGCAAAATACGGTATGTGTGTTGTATTTAAAATGCAGTCTAAAGTATATCCTCATTTTTATGATGTATAGAGGTTTTGAAAATAGAGTTGAAATTACAGAATTTTGTTGATTTAAGAGAGAGCTTTTAATTATTACTCTTCAACCAATGAGTTTCTGTTATTATAACATGATTTTCAAAACCTCCATACTAAGACTTACAAATAGGTATAAATATTCACAGTAAGAGCTTGGGCTGCCTGTGGATCAAGTGGGTCAGACAACATCCAAAGTTTTTTGGGAACTTTGCATTTAGAAGTTTTGAAATACTTTTGTAAAGTGATTTCAAATACAATTAAAAAAAATTAATTTGTTAGATCAAGTTTATCGATCAGGATCAGATCAAATGCAATGGACAATTTCGAATGTACAGTTTGTTACAAACAGAACATGTGATACAATAAATTAAATTAGTACTAGTACAGATAAAATGGTCCAATATCAAAACTAAGTGAGTGGGGCCAGTGATTTAAGTGCGAGAAACAATAAACGGGCAAGTTTTGCATTGTTTGTGCAAACATTTAAAAGTGCACAGCTTTTAAACTAGTGGAGGTTTAGAAAAGATATGAGCTGTTTCTGGATCCGATTGCAAGATTTTGAAATTTCTGAGAATTGTGTTTTTGGCCTTCAAATTATTAGGGTGATAAGTGACAACAAAAGGGATTCTCTCTTCACTGTTTGAATCAGCTGGCATAAGAGCCATCTCCCTACTGACATTTCGGACACGAGTGAGTGCCTGCTTGACGCGATCTGGATAGCCACGTTCAGAAAAAACACAGACATTTCAGAGCATTTAGATTGGAAATCCAAATTGTCACTACATAGCCTACAGAGTCTCAGAAACTGAGAGTACGGAATAGAATTCTAAGCATGGGTCGGGTGTGAAGATGAATAGGAAACTAAGATAACTGTGTGAGTTTGAGATGAAATGAATCAACAAAATGAATAAACTGGTTCAATTCATCTTTGGTACAGGATGTTGCACCCAAGCAATCATCAATGTACCTCTCAAAAAGTTCTGTTTTAGCGCCGTTGTACTGTTTAAAGATTTGCTCGTACCCAACAAATAGATTAGCACAACTCAGTCCCATTTTAGTGCCCATGGCTACACCATTAATTTGTTGAAAAAAATGGTTCTTTGATAGCAGGTTTTTCAAAAAAGTGTTTTAACACAACCAGTCCCTCTCGATTAGGGATAACAGTGTATAAAGAAGTAACATCCATGGTGAAAACAAATTTGTTTTTTCTGGAGAAGCTGAACTGGTCTAAAATAGAAAGAGCATGATTGGTGTCTTTGATGTAAGTAGGAAGAGTTTTAATAAAAGGTGCCATTTGTTTGTCCAAATAGCTCGAAATGAATTCAGTAGGGCAGTTGCGGGCTGAAACAATAGGACGGCCCAGATTGTTGGGTTTGTGAATTTTAGGTGTGAGATAAAAAGTAGACATTTTAGGTGTTTGACAATTACATTAGAAGCAGTTTTAGGCAATTTGTCTTCCTGAATGAGTTTGTTAATGGTAGTTTTGATGGTTTTCTGATTCTGTAGTGTAAGATTTTTAGGAATTTTGATGTAAAATTTAGTGCCAGAAAGTTGCTGAAACACCTCTTCTTTGTAAAGGTCGGTGCGCCAAATGACTATTTTTTATGTGTCTGATCTGATGTGCAATTAGTTGTTTTTATTGCTTTATCTAATCGAATTGCATAATTTAAACAAAAATTGTTTTGAAAGTAAATCCTTTAAGGTAAAAAAAACAGGCAACTCTATAAACTTAAGTCAAAGAGCAGACAGGCTAAACTCATTAACATGCTATTCTATGTAAATTTTCAACGATCTTGCAAATTTCTGTGTATGGTCGTGGATAATGCATTTCTTTTTTTCTACTTTTTTGTATATAACTTAAAGATTGCAGAACTTTGCAGAACGATTTATTCAACTAGTCTCCCTCGCACCCATCAGGGCTATTTATTCAACATGCAAGCTCAAATTTAATTAATTTGTCTCGACACTCCTTCAGCAGTGTTTTCGACCAAATTTTCACAGCTCATTTAATCATTATCATAATATTATTGGATTTTAAAAAACAACAAAAAAGCAAATTTTACCCAGCCTGCTTCAAAAGAACTTGTGATAGATTATACTCACAGCTTTGTTTCAATTTGTTAAATGAAAATTTATTCAAAAGTGCATGTGACAACTTTAAATCACTGTTCATGTGAACATGTGAAGTCTGCAGCTATCGAACAGGTTCAGTTCATAAAAGACTCTTCCTGACTCAAAACAAAGGATGTACAAGTGAGATCACCAGGAAGCCTTTGTTTGTTCCTTATTCCCTAATCCTGACTCATGCAGTCCCAAGATAGCGATCAGGATTGAGCTTTTGTTTCTCATGGATGTACTGGACCATTTATAATTAAACATGTGTACCACATAAATCAAGATTATGCTGATATTTGATCTAAAAAGTGTAAAATAATAAAATTGTAATAGGGTAAATTTTGAGAGACAGGTGCAGTGCATGGCTATCCACAAAGTCCACATGTACTGTATTATGTATATAATATAAGAGTTTTGTAGAAATTATATTGTTATGCTATAATTTATTATACTTGAAGTAAAAGAATATTGCCTTGATCCTATCTAGCTGAATGTGAAAGTGAATTTGAATGTACTTGTGTTAATTATTCAGAAATACCGCAAATATTGTTAGCTTAAAATTAGACTTTAAGAGATCTGAAAAAAACGTTTCTTTGTATCATTTGTTTCAATTCATTTCAGGGATTTGTAACAAATACATTTAGTTTGTGGCTTTAAAACCTTGAGAAAAAAAACATTTCCTATTCCAACTGTTTATAGCACAACTTGGGTGATTGATGTTATATATGATTGCTATGACCTATAGCAGACCACATACTTAAACTGAATTCCTAAGGTATCTATGTCAACTTCCCTTCTCTTTATTTACTTTGGTTCTTGGAATTTGGTCAGCCACGTGTAACCTAATATATACTCAAAAATTAGAATTGTTGTTGAGTTCCACGAACTTGTGCAACTTGCTCTGCTGAAACGCCTTTCCTGGAAACACTCTAATATTGTCTCTGTTTGTGAACAATTAATGACAGGAAGTGACCTTGATTGCTGAAGCATTTAACTATAGTGTGACATGATACTCATAATTTTTTCATTTACTCACATTTTTTCATTGAAAGATAATATCTTTTTATCTGTTTAAGAATTGAAATAGTTATAACTTGTGAACATAACTTTGATACCTTTAGTCAAATCTCTCTTCATCTGAGCACTAACAGACATATGTACGTTTGCATATCTGTTATACCTTTTTTCAGCATGGGTCAAACTCATTGATTATACAAGTCAGTGGTGATTGAAATACAGATATAGATTTCTCGGAATTTGCTCACTGAAGCAGAAAGCATGCAAATTACGTTGCTTGTCTATAGTAGTCCAATCTAAACACAGCCTCTTGTCTTAGTGATATGGTCAGTTCCTGAACTTACACAATTGCTAGCTTCAGGTACAGCAACAGCTGTTGCATGTATTTATCTGTACTACTTTAATTATTAGCTTCATTGCCACTGAGATATACCTGAGTGAACACTGACAATGAACAAGTTTAGAGCACTACATATCAAATTTTAATGGATTTGCAAAACAAGGAAGTAAAATGTGGATTTCGATAAGAAAACAGGGCATCAGAAAGGGTTGAAAACTCTAATGTAAATGATTAGTGACATAAGATCAAAGTCAAAAATGGGGGGAAAGTCTTCCCCAGTGATGAAAGATGCTTGTGTTCAGACATATTTTCCAAAACGAGGAGCTTTTCTATGGAAAAATATTGCCTCAGTATTTCCCAGCACATACTCATACAAGACAGAAGCACAAGAGACAACTTTCATTACTGTGTCTCTTGTGAATGGAATGGAATCTCAAACACAATTCAGAGAGAGCTTGACTGTCAAGGTACACAATGAATATGTTCTTGTAAACATCAAATGTTCTCTATGTTGTTTAAATGGACCTGCAGCCTTAAACAAGTGTTGCAAGCTTTTGGCTATGCAATTGTTATAACAGTGAATGTGTTTCTGTGATGCCTGAGCATGTACTGAGTTGCTCCAAGCAGTCCATTTAACACATACAGGGTTTGCAGCCTAAGACAATGAAGTTTGCCTTAAGTAATATAGCACTCAGATGATCTAATATATTAGTATCAAAAGACATTTTCTTTTGAAACATTTCTGCAGAGAATGGGCATCGATTAACAGATAATTTTCTCATAATCATGACTTGACTAGCTGTTCTTCACAATTTGTTGATACATTTTCTATTCATTTAATGGTGATATGTACAATGATCAGTGCATTGAGTAATTCAAGGGGTTACAAAGTTGAGTTCATTTCATTAAAGATCGAAAATAATTGATAGCTTTTTTGAAAACTGATTGAATGCAAATTAAATATACATGCAGTACTGCAGTTGAATAATACTTGTTATCTCAAAGCAAATTAAATAGTAACAATTGAACCACTGACATCTTTATCTTGATGAAAATGCTTGAAAAGTTTCCCTTTAACAAGAGATTTGTGATCGGCCAATGTTTGTGAAACAACCATTTGTTGGCTCAAAGTAAATTAACTGTGGTATCAATAGCCATGCATTGAATAATTGACTCATGTTTATTATTTTATTTAATCAAAACTGTAAATAATAATTATATCTAATGCTCAATGGAGGGGTGATACCCCTTCTCTTGGTATGTCAGCAGTGCTTGTCAATTTTTTTAATGATCAAAATCAAGATTATATATTAATATTTGTTCTTTTTAGGGGTTTAATTTTCAGATAAAAATCATGAAGGTTATTTGGGAAAAACAAAACAAGCATGTTTTTCTTGCAGTTTCATCTTGCCTTTTTTTGGAAATCTATGCTATGAGATATTTTTAGGGTTGAAAAATATTTGATAAGCATCCTTATCTTTTTACCCCCAAGAATCCCTCCTGGGCCAGGGCCTGTACACCAGTATACAGTTAATCCCATTATTTTTCGGCACCTGATTAAATTATTTTTCTTTTACATAGATTACATATAGATATTTTCCTTTATTCTTAGGACGTTCTTATTGAAGTGGCCAAAGAAGCAAAGATATCTCCTGTTGCTCTGGATTTTTTCACACTAGTTACTGAAGACAACAAATACCTGCTCAACCCACAGCATTTGATTTCAGAATCTGAATGTAAACAGAAATACTACTTTAAACTGTGTTTCAAGGCCTGCTGTGCATCAGAATTGAAGGATATTGACCCTGAAGCATTTAACTACTACTTTCATCAGGTACATCTTAAATCCCATTGTTAGAAACTCTTAATTGTTAAAGGGGCTGTTCCATGCTTCGGAGTACTGGCTTCTAATTTGTTGACAGCTTGTTGACACTTTATTTCGAGTTGGGTGAACAAGTTTTCAAGTTTAAGCGGAGGAATAACAAGCGGTCACCGAGCAAATGTAGGACTTCATCTTTTTTTGCATCCAAGTCATAGTTTTGGCTTCCGTTTTATAAAAATGACAAGCTACACATAATTCCAGTTGTCATTTTTTTAACTTTTTTGTTCTCGCTGTTGGTGAATTCATTTGTGGCGGTCATGAGTTGCACTAAAGATGCAAAACCGTTGACTGATAACCGGTTTATATCAGCATTTTCTATAAAACTGTTTTCACTTGCAGAAATCGCTACTTGAACTTCAACATTTGACTGATTCTGGGGAATAGAAAGAACAAACACATGGAACATCGACATGCAAAGTCAACATTTGAAAATGACAAATTAACAACAGTTGGACACAGAAATCCAGACTTGCTCTCAACTGTCAATAATTTTATTAGTTACCTTGTTTTACACTGTTACATCAGCTGCTCAACATATTAATTAACTGACACATTGAAACCATTATTGCAATAGGTTTTGTCATTTGGCGAATAGCTAAATTACCAAATGCGTAGAACATCAAACTGGACCAGTTCATTTTTTTTTTGATGAAATACAAAAAAATTAAAAGCCATTGCTTTTGTTTGTAAAACACGGGACTGACAATTCATTTCATCTTTACAGTTTTGCCCTTACGGAAAAACAGTCTGGGCTGCAGCAAGTGTCCTTTGAAAGTATAAAAACGAAGCAAAATTCATGGCAAAATAATTCTTCTTGTCTTTGAATCTTGATCTTTGTCTTGAGAGAAAAAGTTCGCAACAAATACAGAATAGGAGGCAAACCACCCAGATATCTTCCATTTCTTCCATAAACTGTGGATATTATTCATGATCTTCAGGTAAACGCATTCTCGGTCTTGAACCCAAACAAAGAGTTTATAAGCTAAGACTTACTCATGTTGTAGACTATTTTAGGTGCTCATTGCCACTTTGAAATCTGCCATGAATTTAAGTTGAGATGGTTGTAAGCCTGCAACTCATGACCACCACAAATTAAATGAATTCACCAACAGCCAGAACAAAAAGATTTAAAAAAATGACAACTGATATTGTGTAGCTTATCCTTTTTTTTATAAAACGGAAGCCAAAACGACAATTTAGATGCCAAAGAAGACGACTACACTTGCTTGGCGACCGCTTGTTATTCCTTCACTTAAACTTGAAAACTTGTTCACCCAACACGAAATCAAGTGTCAACAAGCCATCATCGACAAATTAGAACCCAGCACTCTGAAGCATGGAACAGCCCCTTTAAGTCATGATTTAATAATTGTTACAAAGAAGTGTTTTGTTACTAATTAGGAACAATTTGAGTAGCTTAGTTTGTGTTTGCAAGTGATGACTATAAAATCTAATGTGATACTTGTTCCTAAGTCAGCTTTCAGTGTCTCACAACAGTTTCTACTAACCAATCTCTATTTTGTCAATTATTATTGTTTTTCAGTGTCGAAGGGACTTCCTTGATGGTGTAGTAGGAAATTTTACTGAATCAGAGGAAGCCTTCAAGAAATATTTCACACTAATCATTTTAGAGGTGATCTGGAGGGCACGGGAAAGGAACGTCAGCTTTCAAAAAGTTATCCAAAACCCGTATGTATCAATTTTTTGATAGTCTATATTTGTCTTCACTGTTTGTTAGGCATTTGAGACTCAACAATTGTAGTTCATAAAGATTTTCTTCTTTTCAAAGTCAGTAATACAAGAAGTATACTTTTAGAGTTTTTGGTTGTTATACAATCAGTATTTTTTGTTAATTATATATTTTTATCTTAAATAGTTATTATTATCATAACAGTAATTATAAATGATATTAATAGTAATTGATAGTTATAGTCAGTGATAACAATTCATATTAAACTATCAAGAATTGTAAATTATTACAGTTAACAATATTTTATCAAAGCAATGGTGAATATGCAATTGTTCGAAAGCCAAGAAGGGACTTCCCAGAAGCTAAATTTCCGAGATGCTAAATTCTGAGAAGTTAAATTAATCTTCCAAGGAGCTAAATTTCTGAGGAAATAAGTTTCCAAAAAGCTAAACTGTTTCCGAGATGCTAAATTTCCAAGAAGGTTAATTTCCGAGATTCTAAATTTTTGAGAAGCTAAATTTCTGAAATGCTAAACTTCAAAATTTATTTTTTGACTTCAGTAAATTATTGCAAGATATAAAGAGCAGAAATTTTTACACTGGTTTCAAATTAGCCACACATTAGGGAGTGTGGGACCAATTAAATTATGGTACAACAAATATGGATGAAGTAGTCAAGAGCAGATAGAGGGCAGTTTTAAACGAGATAGAGATTTAAGTCCAAGTAAAGTCTGACAGAAAAAAGCATGAAAAAAATATTGTGTGTACATGGAGTATAAGGGGGGTTGGAGCGTATATCAGGAGGTGGGAAAGTTAAGTAAGGAGGAGGAGGAAGGGCATGTCAGAACATGGGGGAAGAATATATTAAAGGGGAGGGGGGAGAGTATAGTAAGGGGGAGGGGGAGAGTATAGTAAGGAAGAGGGGGAGAGTATAGTAAGGGAGAGGGGGAGGGAGAACACTATAGTAAAGGGGGTAGGGTATGTTTGGAGGAGGGGGGAGAATATGAAATAAAAATGTAATAAAGCATATTAAACAAATAATTTCCTATTTTTTAAAAAAGGGGGTAACTGTAAAACCCACCATAACCAAATGAAGGTAGAAACAGGAAATCTTTTGCTAAGAGATACCTGGATAATAAGGCAACTGACAATTGATTCAATATAGTGCATTAGCTGAAAACCCGTTCAAATGATCGGGAAATCGGACAGCACAATATAGACAAAAATAAATCTTCTAACCTTGGTGTAGAGAACATTACGTGTCAGTCCATTTGGGCAGTTGCTGAAGAGCTGATTTTTGTTGCCTCTCTCCCTCAGTCACTTCTTCCCTCTGTCTGATTGTCTGTCTGTCTCCGCGTCCATTACAACGGGTGAAACAAAATGATATAAATTCGTCTGAGACAACGCCTTGCTTGTTTT
>JAOBRD021056542.1:0-11457 GCA_027575215.2 Hydrozoanthus sils | reverse complement strand
CCCCACCCCCCCCCCCTTCTTGAGCTTAACATTGATGAAAGCATTTTGGTTACTTAAGTCTACTTGTTCAGTGAAAAGTATGGACTCTAGTTAGAAGAATTTATCAATATGTCTGGGACTGGAAGGATTGAACTAACCGTTAATGATGCCCGATAAGTTTACATATTCCATGATGCTTTCAGGGGGCTGGGGATGCCTTCATTGGTGCTCTCGCGTTTTACATGGCGAAGTTCAAAGAACTTCCATTTGCAGAAATCGTTCGACGGTCAAATGAAATTGCCAGAGTTTCGGTCCTTGGCTTGGGAACTCAGACGAGTTACCCCACACGAAGTGCACTTCCCAGTGATCTATTCAGCCACAAAGTTAGGGAACGTTTGAAATCGACCTAGTGTGAGCCCTTTATGATATACACATAACGTTAAGTGATAGACACATCTATTTAGCAGGTCAGAAATTCTTACCTAGACAATTCCCAAGAAAGGAAGCAAAACAGGCAGGTTTTTTTGGATCCAAAAGCTTGACCACCAGGGCTGGGTTGTTCAAAGGCTGGTTAACTTTAACCCTAGGTTAAGCTAAATATCTTTTCTAAGGGAAGGTTTACGGTTCTTGCAAAATACTGTTTAGATATTCCACGGAATAAATTGTAATTCTCAGCTCAAATAAATCTCGGTAAGGCTTGAAATAAGAACGTAGATTATAAATTTAACTCTGGGCTAGTGCTAATCAGTCTTTGAACAGCTGGGCGCTGTTGGTCAAAACAGAGAGAAAAAAACTTGTTAGTAGCTCGTCTTCCTTTCCATGGTCGTCATCGCACTGTTTTAACGTCAATTCAAATTATTTTTGCGGCATAGAAAATCTTTATTCTAGCCAGCGTAGCTTGGCGTTCTAGTCATTCTCGAAGGCGAAAACAACGAGCGGCGAGAACGAAGATTGAAGAGCGAAGCGTAGCGACTTTTTGGTGCTCGTTGTTTTCGCCATCGAGAATGACTAGAACGCCAAGCTACGCTGGCTATCTTTATTCATCGCTTAAGGTAGTGGAGCTCAATCCACTGTACCGAAAAAGATGACGGCTTTATGTTTTAACACGATACTTTGCAAGCCTAATGCCTAAGAAGACTATTACTTTGCAAAATTCGGCTAACAAAACTGAAATGTTAGATCCTCTTTGTGCGTTTTATAACGCGCGCTAGGAATTATTTGAAAACATGCATGACGTCATCTCCTTCATGACAGTCAATATGTTTCAAAAATAGCCGTCAAACATGATTAGGACTGGGAACAAGTGCATGCAAGCGAGGTCGTTAGTAAAGAAAGTTTACTCAGCGTAATCTTGTGTGTCATAGTCATTCACGTCACCAATTTGAGTTCCTTATTAAGCATCTCTAAGTGGGATGATTGACTGACATAAAAGATCGAGCAGAGTACTGCAGACTTTAAGTATTATATGATAAATAAATTATCGTCGCCGTGAGATGTGAAAAGCTGACGTTTTGAGCTTTAGCCCTTCGTCTGAGACTTTGTTAAGCGGGGTAGGGGTTGGCGCATGGGTAAGATCTCTGCCTCTCAATCCTGAAGTCTCCGGTTCGATTCCCGGCCCGTGGTTGAGGGTTGAATATTTGAGTGACCTTCTTTCCCGCTAAGGGCTACTCAGCTCTACAGCCTTCCGGGGTCGGTAAAATGAGTACCAGCATACATGTACTGCTTTGAAGTGGATGTCTGAGGCGCCTATATATACTTCCGGTCCGCTGGGGGTAAAACTGGTCATTTTAAAGCGCCTTTGAGCATTCATATGGAAAAGGCCGCTATATAAATGCACCACTTAACTTTATTTTACTAATAAGGCATTCATAACCTCGCTTACATGCACTTGTTTCCAGTCCTAACCGTGTTTGACGGCTATTTTTGAAAGAAGTGTATAAATAAGCATCAAATCATAGTAAGATAACTCATTTGTGTGTCACGAAGTCCACAAGGACTTGCAACTTAGAATTAGTATTTGTTAGTTACATATAAAACTAAATGTATTTTGACTGTTAAATGTTGGTACTAGAGGTTGCAATTGAGAAGAAGCATTAAATATGAAATAGTTTCGTTAGGGTTTAGCTTCAAAGCACAATTCTAATTGTGAAAAAATAGTTTGTTTTCAGGATTGGGGAAGAAAAAGAGATAAATGCATAGACTTCTTCCGTAATGCGACATAGAATATTTAAGAATATAGTTACCAGAAATGTCTGTAAAGGGTCGGAAACCACAACAGCTGAAGTTTGCTTGTTGATAGTTTATTTTTACAGAACGAGGGCTTATTTTTGGATTCATTCTTGAATGTTTTTGTTGTTTTTCACTTCATGAGACCTGTCGTTTTCCGTTAAAAAGTCGTATGGTATACAAAGTAACCAGGAATATGAAAGAGAGGTTTTTGTAAATAGGTGTAGTTAGACAGAGGTTTTAGGGCTTTTTTATTACAAGCAAATAGTACAAATTGTATTTGTCTAGAAGGGAGTAAGGGAATCGACTCATTTTTTCAGTTACAACAAATTTTGACGTTCTCCTGATCAGAATTTAGATCAATTCTGGAAAAAGACTCGTCGACCTTTTTCAAAAAATGTACATAATTTTTTTTTGTCATTTCTCCGTTTTTCCATCAATATTGCCTAGGACTGGTGTTACTTCAACAGACTACATTGTATTGCATTGTTTATTTCACTTGTCCTTGATGTTACATTTTATCAACATCTAATTTCTCTTTACATTGTTCATACGGAACAAGGCGTTTGATAATGAGAAAATTGGACATGATCAAAGGAATCTGTTCATGATATTTTTTCTTCCTCATAGTGGGTTTCTGACAAAATTTTTGTCTTAGTTTCTTAAAATAACTTTATTTTCTGGACAATACCAGTTTAAGACATTACTGATACGTGTATTTGTGCCATTTACTGAGTTGAATAGTTAAAAGATTATAACTAAACATAAAGTTGTTAAAGAAGAACGAAAAATTGCTTCCTTCAGATGCTAAAATTAGTTATTATACTTGTACAACAAAAAGTATACAAGAAATTTATTTATAAAGCTTAATTAAATTATCATTACATTTGACATGAAACATGTATTAGACCATTAAAGCTGTTAGTAGTTTTGAACCACTTTAGAAGAGACTATAACTTTATCTCTTTCACTCTTTAAATTTAAAAAATAAAAAATAAATTAATAAATTAAAGTACAGTTGATCCAGATTGTAGGATTAAATTCTGAAAGAACCCATTGTCGAAGAAAAATGGTGACTGGTACATAATTTACCTCTAGTTCCATGTGCACAAAAGAACTAAAACTGCTCATTAAACGCACGATTACCTTTCCAAATCTTTCAAATACTGTTGTTAGTTTTCCTAGTTATTTTTGAGAATGTTGCAGCTTTACGATTTCCACGAGGCTAGCAGCAGTGCAAAACTCGCAATGTAAAGTAGTAAGAAATTAAGTCGCCATTTTCTTGATTAGATTGGTTGTATGTTTACTAATTGTCTAGTCCCTGCAAGAGATTGCCCTTAAGCAATTTAATCAGAAAATTACACCCAATTTTTCCAATTATATTTCTGAAGTTTTTCCTTGGGGGGGAACTGTATTCAAGGTTTACGTTAATTATCGTGTTTTCTTCACTGTCTTTAAATTAGAAGAGGAAATCTGGGAATCTGTATTCCAAAACTACTTTCCGTAATGTCTAAGGCCTTCCGGAAAAGGTAATTTTCAGGGTATCTGATCGCCGTATCGTCAAAGATAGTTTACAAAACGTGCACGTAGAACGCTAACAGAGCCGCCATTTTTAAGCTCGTGATCTAATTCGTAATATCACAACGTCGAATTGTAGCTTGTTATCGAACAAATGTAAGCTTTTTGTTAAGTTGCTTAAAAAGGAAACGTTTTTTATTCCACTGGATAAATTAACGAAAAGTGCAAGCAATAAAACAATCCAAACATGGCTATAGAGCTGATTCTTTTGATACTTTGACGTTCTGACGTCAATGCAGTATGGCGGATTGATTAGTACTTTCTTTACTCATTTTTGCAGAATATTAAATATATGATTTAAAAAATTGTTTTAGAAAAGACATTTTTGGAATTGACGTTTTTAAGCATGTCAAAAAATAATTTTGGAGTGCAGGGTCCTTTTTAAACATTGCAGTTTCCAGTAAGAGTAGAAGAGTGGAAAACGTCTATCTCTTTGGTAATAAACGATTGCGCAAGAGATGGTGACGTGTACATTTACCCATAACTCCCAGCGAATAAACGTCTAAAATATTTTATCAAAACGCAGAGAGAATCAGTAAACCTCAATTTTGACACACACAGTGTTGTAAGTACAAGGAAGAGTTTTGTCAACTGTTACCTTCTGAGTTTCTTTCAGCGGTGTAAGGTTCGCAATGCATTGTGGTAAAATGTACACCCGCCATCTTTGTCGGAGTGGTCGATTCGGTAGATAACATGGGAGCAGATGCCACAAAAGACAAATAAAAGTTATTTGCTTTGAATGTTATAAAAGGCGACTATCTTTGAACAAATACTCACGTGACAAAACACGTGATTCTAGATGCACGAGAGTAGAACATTGTAAGTGTTTATTATTTTGTACAGATTTATTCAGAAAGAGAAATATATAAATACTTTGTTTTTATTCCGTTTAAGTGTGTGTGAAAAGAAAATAAACTGTGAAAGACAGTGTGTGTGTCAATTTGTCTTTTTTACTTAATTGCTCACCCACTTAAACGCGAACTTTTTAGCTCAGTTGCGAGCAAGCAGCAATCCTAAAACTAGAAATTAGAAAAAATGTGTACTTCATCGGTTCACCTACATGTTTACTTTTTACTTTAGCAACTGCCAGATTTTAGATTTAAACTCTGAAGTTTTTTATTGTCGCCCACGAAATTCCGATTGTAACATTTACAAAGCGGGTCAAAGAATCTTGTAATACTACTACAAAAAGGTTTCAAAGCTTTTTTAAGTTTGTAACAAGTAAGTAGCGACACAAGAGGCAGTGAAGTAACCGTCGAAATGTTAATGGTAGCATAGACTTCAGGCTAATTTCGGTTACTTAAATCGCCATGCGATAATTGAGCTATTTAAATAAGCCCCTTTATAAGTAAACAAAAAGCAAATATCGGA
Source organism: Hydrozoanthus sils (assembly GCA_027575215.2). NCBI lineage: Eukaryota > Metazoa > Cnidaria > Anthozoa > Zoantharia > Hydrozoanthidae > Hydrozoanthus > Hydrozoanthus sils. The sequence goes on along the minus strand of JAOBRD021056542.1, from coordinate 6,303 downwards.
GTAATGAGGAAGATAAGCGTTACTTTATCTTGCGTTTAATGAATAATAATGATAATGGTAATGATAATGATAATGATAAGGAAAACAATAATAATAATAATAATAATAATAATAATAATAATAATAATAATAATAATAATAATAATAATCATAATTGCGCCTTCTGCACAAGCCGGTTATTCTCGTGCAATTTGTGACTGGTTATCGGTTTTTGTGAGCAAGAAGAAAACTTAAAATAACTTAAAAGTTTCGCGAACGTAATCACGAAGTCTTCATCGATTGAATTTAAATGTTTCCATTCAGAGTTCGATCCCGCGCCATTCACATGACCTAGTGCATCGATTCAAGTTGAGGACGCAAATCTTTTATTAAATCAAGACCCAGTAATTGTTGATAATTGGTTTCGCTTTCCTATTAATCGACTTCGCAGAAACGGCAGAACAGGTGTTTGTTTTATGTACAGCACAGTAAAGAAATCGGGTTTGTTTGAAGTAAAATGGAATTGAATATGTCTTGTGCACCCGATTGTGGAGCAATTTTTTTTGTTTTCGTATTTCTTTTGATGTGTCGAATAGCTGGTGAAAAGAGTTTGGTAGCAATGCCACATCAATACTTTTGACCGGAATTGGAAAGTTTTTCAAAGACTTTTAGAAGTCGCTGTGTTAGATGGGTTGAAAACACACGCGGATTGGCTGGCGTCACTTTTCCTCTGGTTGCATGGTCAAAATGGTATAGACTGCAGAAATATATATGAAAATTCTGATATAAGCATTATTAAAATATCTCAAACGTTTTGAAACAAGAACTGTCTTTATTCTAGCTTCCTAACATGTCTCCTGATATCGTGGAGTCAAAACGCTTATATAAACGATGGACAAAGGAGAGTGGCTCAAAACCTCTGTCTATTTTTTTGACTGGAAAAACTGGAGTTGGAAAGTCCAGACTGGTAAATAGTCTCGTTGGTAAAAATGTTGCACGGAAGGTTTTGAGAAAGAGCGGTGCACAACAGAGGTTCAGTGTTACAAAGCCAAAGTAGAAAATTAGATATAGAGGTGTGGGACACTCCAGGCCTTCAAGATGGCACAGAAGACGAGGCTAAGTACATAGAAGACATGTCCACTAACATAAAAAACGTTGACTTGGTAATTTACTGTTTGAAAATGGACGACACGCGTCTAAAACAAGAGGATATCGAGGCCATGAAAACTTTGACCGAGACGTTCGGCAAGAAAATTTGGAAGAATGCCGTGTTTGCGATGACATTTGCCAACAAGGTAGAGGAGTGGAAGGTCGGATATCTTTGGTGTAAAAGAGAAACATCTCGCGGAGAAGTTGGAAAAACTTGGAAAAAATGAAGAGAAGCAAACCCCACAAGCAGCAGGAGTCCCTAGTGGTGCCTTTGAACTGTTTCCTCAGCTTCACTTCAATAGTTCTCAGTCAGAGGCAATCAAGCATTCGACATACGTGTACGATGCTTTTTGTGAGTGGGCTGGAAAGGAAAAGTTGCAACAAAACATACCTACGAATCTGCCAAGCGGGTGGGTTGTGTTATCAATCTCTTCAATTCTTGCATGTTCTACGAAAATGAATGAGTTTTGTGTTATTCGAACTATATCTCGTTTGCACAACTTTGGGAAGTTTATTAACTCCACAAAGACTTCCATTTTGAGCGCATGGATTTTGAATATCGTATTATGAACTCACAAATATTTCAGCGTTTTCTGTTTGAATTTTTTTTAAAGATTACTAATACTAGAAAGGCCTTAATGATGTCAAATACCTTTGCAGTTTGTAAAGTATTCTGGAAGGTATCTAAAATGAGCTCATAGTAGGATCGATATTTCTCTTTATTTCAAGCATATAAACAATACGACAATGCCAATTAATTTTACACCGGTCTGGGCAAAGTTGAAAGGCATCGTAGAATTGTTAGGGTAGCTGCAGTTGGCAAAACTGAGTTGAACCCATTTTCAACAGCGGTAGCGCGTTTAATGGATTGAGTGAGGTTTTGGGAGTGGCGGGTACCCGTTTGCGTTATTAGAATGTCCTGGATTCCTAAGACAATTCCTTTCCGAAAAACTGAATCTAAAAATTTAAGCACATTTTTGTCTAATGAACAAATTCATCTCAACTTATTGGGTAAATTAAAGGTTTAAGAGTTCCCAGTCACGGAGGAACAATATATAAAATCCTTGTTTTGTTTCCGTTTTGAAACGCTAACTTCCATGGGGAAAAACATGTTTTTTCACTTCGAATAATCCAAAAAGTTTTCTCTCCATGCCTCATTGCAATCCCAAAGCAAACCTGTATATAAACTGTACACTTTATTTTCTTTTAGCAATTTTTACTTTGGAGATTCGAAACCACTACAGTTTGAAAATGTATGTCTAGGATCAACGACTTGAAAAGAAATTAAATGGAACTAAATTATTCTTAAGTATTTACCAATTAAGAGATTTGGGAGTATGATGTTTAGCAGCTGTGCAAAATTGCGATTGGAAATTAAGGGGCAGATGGCATAAAAATTCCTGGAACTTATAGTTTCCCTCAGTGTTTTTTGAGAGGTCAAAAGAGAATTAATACATTATAATTCATCAACTGATAGCTAATTAATAAAGCAACGAGACACTTTCTGCTTGATTAATGTTTTTTTGGAGCTTGTAAGACATAACAGTTTTCCAGACAGAAACTTTAATATATTGGCTTAGGATGTTCTGATTTCTTTCCATTTTTTCATCTTACAAACACCCTAAAACTCACATAAGATTTTTCAAACTTTCGTATGGATTAACGATGCAACCGCAAGAGAAAATGAAAGGTATCTGAAACAATGCCGTCAGGCTTCTTTCGAGAGTGTTTTCATCAAAATCCCACTATGGTGGGTTGTTAAGTGGCTTGCCAGAAACTTATTTACTTTATGAATGACGAAAAATAAATAAAACTATCAATGTTCTGTGCTTTTATACATGCCAACTTTAACTTGTCGGCAATTGTGCCTGAAATAGACACAATAACGCATATTTCAACCATTTTTCAGTTTCGCTTCATTCACTTTAATTTTTGAAATTAGGAAGCAAATTTAAACGGTAGTTGAAGTTAATTGTCTGTTTAATCGGCAAATAACTGGAACATCGATGTAAAAGTCCTTTTTTTAAAACTTTTGTCATATTTTAGATACAATAAATTAAGGGAATATGTTTCCAGGAATGTCTGTGGCAAATACGCCTGATATTCCACTCAGTTATCTGTTTTACACAGCGAGTGGAAGCGAACATGCAGTAACTTGTTTAATAGCAAAGTGGGCAAATTTTCTTCTATTTGATTGGATATCAACGGGGGCATTTGTTCGGCATAAAAAAGGCTAATATAATATACTAACACCCAAACGATGCATTCTCAAACTAAAGCGAGTGTTAGGCAACATAGGAATTGGGTTAATTAAACAGCTGGTTTTTTTTCTTTTTTATTGAGTTATTGGATTTCTTGAAAGCAGAACTCTTAGAGATACTGAAAGTTCAGAGAATAATTATTGAACCTTCTAAAGAAGATAAGAAAACATTCTTTTCTCAATCACCTTTTACTAGGTATTGGCGATGGGATGAAATATTTGTTACTGATATTTTTTTTTTCATCGAGACTCGTTTAAAATTCAAACCTTTCCTGCAAAATAACTTATTCCATTGCTTACTATCTCTCCCATTTATCTCTGGAACAGTTGTAAAAGCCTTCCCGTACCAAAACTTGTAGTTTGATATATAGCAACACGAGGATACAATTCAGTGACATCGGTTTAAGTAATGGCTGCCAGTGGTTGTATCTTTGAGAAAAACACGTCATCTGGCACAGCAACTGTCTCTCGACTCATGTAAAGGTACCTTTTGTCAAGACTTTTGATCATTTTTTTGTGCATGAGTGTGATAAAAACACTAAAAACCAGGGCTTGGTTGTTCAGGGCTGGTTAAGTTTAACTCTTAAGCAGGAATTTCGTCTCCATAAAATATTGTTTAGATTTTTCTCGGAAAAAATGTCAATTCCAAAATTGCAGCTCAAATGAAATCAGTTTCTGCAAAGTTGGAAATAAGAACATAGGTTAAAATTTAACCATGGATTAGTGATATCAGTCTTTGAACATTTGGACCCAGATTTGTTTACTGTGGTGTAAAAACAGCACAAACTGGCTTTCTGGTTTCCATGAATATGGCCAGCTGGAAAGCGAAACCCATCATCAATGATCAAATTCTCTCTTCTTTATCTTCTAAAGCAAACTGTATCAATACTCATCTTGAAAGAGTTTTTTTACCCGCCAAGCAGCTTTACACACATACAAGAGAAAAAGGTCTTGTTCTCATTCTTTGGAGACAGTGTTCACTTCAGGCACATACAAAAACATTAAGCTATCCCATTGGGTATAGTACTGTTGTGTACAGCCTTTTGAAGATTGTTTCATTCAGATAAATCCATAATTTTGCAATTTTTGATAGAGCATCTTTTTATAAAAGAACAATATTTTCACCCCACAGTCCATTAATGAAATAGAACAATCCAGGCATCTTGTGCCATCCTCATTATTTGCCTTTCTTTCCTTTGGAAACTTTTACTTCTGTGAACAGAACATGTCTTTTCACTGCAGATATTAAATAATGCATCAAGTTAGAGTATCAAAAACATAAAAAAAAAAACGTTTGAAGTAGGAAAGAAAATACCTGATTGACTCAACATTAATTGTGGCACAAACTTTTCTTTAGACAGTAAAGAACAAGAAATAATGTGGGAATCATGTAGTGTAAAGAAACCAATATATTCTCACACCCAAACCTGAAACTAATCAAAAAAGCTGCCTCTACACGACCCAACTTGCTTAAAGGGATTTTTAAAAAGTTCCTCAACATATAACGTTAATCAAGATATACATACAGTTTACAGCTGGTCTACCTTTTAAAGATATTTTTAATAATGAATTGTTTTTACATCTAAAGAAATCAGCATTATCTCCACTCAAAACATAGACACAACTGCTAATACCATGAACATATTCCTTTCAGCATTTTTCACAAAATCACTCAAAATTCTGGTCAGTATTCCCTCCCCCTTCCCCATGTCAAAATAGTCACAATAATTTACAACAAATGTTACATATTTGTTTTAAGCTCTCTTTTGAATTCATGCATTCCCTTAAATATATGTCAGGGTGTTTATTCTTTATTAGAGAACTTGATGGTTGCATATTCAGGGAGTAGGAAATTCACAACTGAAATCTTGGGTATACTTACCTACTGGGTCATACTTCATCATTTGCAGTTTGTCTTTTAGCCTATTTCTCCGCATCATGTAAAAATATCCTGTACCAGCCATACTAGCAAGACGAACTATCAGAGTTCTACAAAAACAAAATCATGGAGATACTATAACATTCAACCTGAGATGGGGAGGTGAGACAGAATGCAGATATAACTTAACAAATGAAGCAATTTCCTCTTTTTTTGTTTGGCTCAAAATTGAATTTCATTGAGTTTATTCCTTTTGGTCACTCAAAATGTGATGTTGCAATTTAGAACTCCTATCGAGGGACCAAAGTTTTCATTTAATAAGTTTTGGATAACTTGGCTTCTTATTTTCATGAATTAACCTTGTTCCAATTCTCATATTTTCATTAGAAATCTTTAGATTTTACAACGAGTATTCCCATTCATCTTACTGCGCGTGTGAATTAATAATGTCATACCATTGTGTTACCAAAATCTTGTATCCAAGCACCAAGTTTTTATGTAAATCTCATTGTAAACAAGATGACATTGATGACACTTTGGAAACAACAAAATGGTGTGATTTCTTTGCAAATGCAGTATGATGAATGGGAAGAAACTAGTACTTGTACTTCATGTTGTTGAGTCTAACTTAGGTCTCTTTTAACTCATTCTGAGTTTAAGGAAAAGTTAGAGGTTGATGAACTGGCTGGGGCTGAATGGTTAGGCAAATCCAGAGCTCTGATACTCATCACCAAGGCAACAACAAAGAAAAAACAACAACCAAGCCTGAAGTATGGAACACCCTCTTACCTATTTAAAGTAGTTTAAACAGAACTCAGGAATGTTTCTAACAACAACTGGAACAGAGAATATATAACTTGTTTTTTACTGTACATTTGTCTCCCCAATTTGAATGGTACCTTCAGGGGTATCCATTTGGGTAGTTGTTGGTGGGTTTTTAGACTTTCTCATGACTCCCCCATGTAAATCCTTTAAAAAGTCAAGTGCTAACCTGTGTGACTCGGTAGCTGCAATGACACGGAGACTCTGTACAGAG
>JAOBRD021056436.1:0-11213 GCA_027575215.2 Hydrozoanthus sils | reverse complement strand
GTAGCTGATTCTACGGTGGCAACTAGTTCTACGGAGGCAGCTGGTGCACGGCTGCAGCTGGTTGTACGGCGGTAGCTGATTCTACGGTGGCAACTAGTTCTACGGAGGCAGCTGGTGCACGGCTGCAGCTGGTTGTACGGCGGTAGCTTGTTCTACGGTGGCAACTAGTTCTACGGAGGCAGCTTGTGCACGGCGGTAGCTGGTTTACGGCGGCAACTAGTTCTACGGCTGCATCTGGTTCTACGGCGGCAGCTGGATCTACGGCGGCAGCTGGTGTACGGCTGCAGCTGGTTCTACGGCGGAAGCTAGTGTACGACGGCAGCTAGTTCTACGGCGCGCGGCAACTAGTTCTTCGGCGGCAGCTGGTTCTACAGTGGCAAATAGTTCTGCGGCGGCAGCTGGCTCTACGGCGGCATCTATCTGGTTCTAGGGTGGCATCTGGTTCTGCGGCGTCAATTGGTTTTACGGTGGCATCTGTTGCTACGGCGGCAGCTGGTTCTACGGCGGCAGCTGGTGTACGGCGGTAGCTTGTTTACGGCGGCAGCTGGTTCTGCGGCGGCAAGTGGTTCTACGGCGGCAGGTGGTTCTAAGGCAGCAGCTGGCTCTACGGCGGCATCGATCTGGTTCTAGGGTGGCACCTGGTTCTACGGCGGCAACTGGTTCTATGGTGGCATCTGGTTCTACAACGGCAACTTGTTCTACGGTGGCATCTGGTTCTACGGCGGCAGTTGATTCTACGGTGGCATCGATCTGGTTCTACGGTGGCATCTGGTTCTACGGCGGCAGTTTGGTTCTACGGTGGAATCGATCTGGTTCTACGGTGGCATCTGTTGCTACGGTGGCAGCTGGTTCTTTGGCAGCAGCTGGCTCTACAGCTGCATGTGGTTATACGGTGGCAGCTACTTCTACGGCGACATCGATCTGGTTCTAGGGTGGCATCTGGTTCTACGGCGGAAGCTGGTTCTTTGGCGGCAGCTGGCTCTACGGCTGCATGTGGTTCTACGTTGGCAACTGGTTCTACAACGGCAGCTGGTTCTACGGCGGTAGTTGGTTCTATGGCTGCATCTGGTTCTACGGTGGCATCTGGTTCTACGGCGACAGCTGGTTCTTTGGCGGCAGCTGGCTCTACGGCTGCATGTGGTTATACGATGGCAGCTACTTCTGCGGCGGCATCGATCTGGTTCTAGGGTGGCATCTGGTTCTACGGCGGCAACTGGTTCTACAGCGGCAACTTGTTCTACGGTGGCATCTGGTTCTACGGCGGCAGTTGGTTCTACGGTGGCAGCTGGTTCTACGACGGCAGCTGGCTCTACGGCGGTAGTTGGTTCTTTGGCGGCAGGTGGTTCTATGGCTGCATCTGGTTCTACGGTGGCATCTGGTTCTACGGCGGAAGCTGGTTCTTTGGCGGCAGCTGGCTCTACGGCTGCATGTGGTTATACGGTGGCAGCTACTTCTACGGCGGCATCGATCTGGTTCTAGAGTGGCTTCTGGTTCTACGGCGGTAACTGGCTCTACGGTGGAATCTAGTTCTACAGCCGCAACTGGTTCTACAGTGGCATCTGGTTCTACGGCGGCAACTGGTTTACGGTGGCATCTGGTTTTACAGCGGCAACTGGTTCTATGGTGGCATTTGGTTCTATGGCTGCATCTGATTCTACAGTAGCATCTGGTTCTACGACGGCAGCTGGTTCTTTGGCGGCAGGCGGTTCTACGGTGGCATCTGATTCTACGGCGACGGCTAGTTCTACAGCGGCAACTGGTTCTATGGCTGCATCTGGTTCTACAGCGGCAACTGGTTCTACGGTGGTAGTTGGTTCTACAGCGCATATGGTTCTGAAAGGCAAGACCTAGCTAACCAATCATATTTGCCAAACAAACACAATTTTTCCTTTTTTCCGTGTTGGTTACGAAAGAAAAGATTGCTGTCGCAAACTTAACACGATAAACGTCGCCACAATTACTTTTAACTACGTCAATTTTGAAGGTGTGCCTGATGCAAAGTTAGAATCCGCCATTACAACGACTGGTATTCAGGTTCTGGTCTTCACCTTGGTATGCCTGTGCAGATGTAACACGCTTGCCATTTCTTAATAGACAGTCACATGCAATTTATGATTACGCGTTTGACTGGTCTGGAAATCATAATGCATTTTTAACCTTATTTATATTTATTTATAGTGTCCCCAATTAGTTGTTAATAGCTAAAAACCTTGACACTTCAATAAAGTTTTATTATTATTATTGTTATTATTATTACTATTATTAATATTATTAGCAGGAGTCCATTACTAGGAGTGTTCCTCTCTTATATTGGGTCTATACGACGGCGTTTACTCGTTTTGCGATGAAAGTAGCGCGAACATTTAACCAATCACAGAACGTCCTGTGACTCATCATGACAACGTTGAGCTCTCAGAGAGAACAGTCAATTAGTTTCGCGGGAAATTTGAATCTAAAAATAAATCAAAACAGTTAAACGCCGTCGTATGACATAATACAGAGAGAAACACTCCTAGTAATGGACTCCTGCTATTAGAGCTAATTAGGTCTGAGACAAGTCTTATGGACCGAGACTAGAGCGCTCTTGAGCATTACAGAAATGGACACTAATGGCATGGCAAGGTTGGAAACGAAAGAAGAATTGACGCTTGTAGGGATAGAAAAAATAACCTTAATATTCCCCAAAAGAAAGACAAGAAGTTTTACACAGGCGAGAAGAACAAAGCAGTGAAAAAACTAATGGCACAAATCGGAAAACTTCAAAATGGCGACTTTGAAGACTTTGACATGATCCAGATGTACTTAACAGCAAAAAAAAACCAAAAAATAACTGAATCATTGAAAACCTTTGTGCTACTTCGAATGCTAAATCAGTTAATTGGATTTTAAACCTGTAATACCAACGCGAACGAGCCATATAGGTTTTCAGTGTTGTGCTTTGCGAGGAAAACTCACTTTCGTGTAATAAAAATCCAGCTTATCTTTATCAAATTTTGCTATACTTCACGGGTTTAAACTTCCCGATTTTAAGCCGGATGCTGTAGTTGATTAAAGAGAACTAAAGTTTGCAAAATTTGAAAATTTTCAAAGTGGCAATTTGCATGAACACATAGCACCGCTAGACTTTACTTAGAAGTGGTCTTAGAACTTTGTGTTATCATTAGCCGTGAGTTCAATGCTTAACAACTATCCCGAGAAGGGGAGGTGAATAGTGAGTAATTATTCACCGAAGTGGAGGTGAATATACTTGGCTTTCAGCGACACTGAGGTGAATAATTACGTTAGCATATACCCAACCAGCGAATGAGTGAGAAATTACTTTTTTTCAAAAAAGATGAATCAACAAAAGAAATTTGTATTTTACCAAGCTACTGCGCGCATATTGCAACACGCGAGACTGAGGCCAAGAACGAGACAATTCGGTGAAAGTAATGGCAACTAGCTAGAGCATTTGTTACGAATAGTAAAGGACAATTCGGACGTAATTCGATGAAAATAACGGTCACTAGTAATTGTAATACTAGCTGCTACACTATGATTCGTAAACTATATACTGATCTTATCCTAGCGCCCGTGTTTTGAAGACCATAAATGTCGTGGATTTTAAGCAGATTTTGAAAGAAAAAAATTTGTCCTATAAACTATTAAAACCAAAAAGCCAAATCTTGTTGTCCTCTTCGTGTTTTCTGGAATTGTTCTTCGTTTATTTATATAAAGCAATCATTTCCTCGTCTATAACCAATGGGTAACGCGACGCCATTTTGACTACCGCCTCAAAATCAACTAATAGTCATGGATATTGCGAGATATGGGAGCCAGTCAGAGCGCGCAAAAATGGATATTAGTTGCTTTGGTAAATACTAATAAATATTATTGAAAACCTGGTTTTAGACTGCATATTAGGCTTCACGCTAATAGTTTTCGAGACTCTTTTTTTTGCAGAGTAATATGCATTTGCTATGAGAAAAGGACACAAAAAAGGCCGGTGATTGGGCTTAACTCGAAAAACCTTTCTTAGACAAGCGACCTTAAGGTTCAAGATGTACGTGAGCTTCCTTTTTTATCTCAAAGAGTAAGCAGCTACATATACAACCGCAAACATAACAAACAAATGACACGTGATAGAGAGCATAACATTGAGAACTGATAGTATTGGTTCACTGAAGGACATCTGAATTCCTCAACCCTATCACCCTTTCCCCCTTCCTCCTCTCATTTCTCCCTTCCCCTGTCTCCCTTCATTTCCTCCCTACAGGTATCTCAGAACCAAGTAAACAAACAATAAACACAAAGAAATCGCCAGAAGAAAATAAGCGTTTCCATCTTTTTTTAAAATTCCTAATGTATATTTAACTTAAACTAACGGAAATCATCTACTGATCTAGAAACGATAAATATTTTCACCTAGGTTCGAAATCCTATACCAGAAAAATGCAATTTGAGATTATTATATAAACTGTAAACCTAAAGCATTATCATTATTCGATTGTTCCTTGAACGTCAAGTTTTTGAATCTACATAAAAAAGAATGATTTTTTTCGTATTTCATTAAACGCTAGGACCAAAAGATGTCATAAAGAGAAATGAAAGAAGGGGAAAAGAGTGAAAACTCATTTTTTTCAGTGGACACTTTTCTATCTTCTTCTTTTTCTTTTATTCTTTAACCTTTTTTCCAGTCAACCAGTTTGAATGTTTTAAATTAGAACATAGCCATTAATTCAGAATGTTGTTCTAAAGTTTAAAACTTTAATGTACTTTATTTGCAAGTGAAAGAACTACTACAATCCCTGCAACTTTAGAAAGTAACAAAGAAATCGCTGCAAATGACACTTCTGATTGCTTTTTACTGGGTTGCCTATGGCAACACAGTCTAAAATCGAGTTGGTTTTTTTTCCTATGTTCGTCGACAGAAAATCGAAAAGTTGCGTAATAGCCCTAATAAGGATTTAACATGACGTCACGCGGTATGTTTCGTACTTGACTTCAGCTTTGTTGGAGGAAGCTAAGTGGGAAGAACTGGTTTATTGATTGGCAGAAATGTGAAGTACATTTTTTCTTAGTTTTTACCTTAGAACGCTCAAACAAATTACAAATGCACTACATATTCACAATAAAATACATTTTTGAGCCACAGACAACAATCGCCGAAACGACTTAATTGTAAGTGAACTTTCCAATACAAAGGTGAATATGATCATTATTTGTATTACTATTATTTGCATTATGTTGCTCAGCTCGATTGTGTTTTGTAATAGCTGTTTATTAGTTAGTCTACCAACAATATCGTTCATACTGTCTTCACTGTTGTGCTTAAATAAATATTATTCGCATTGTATGCAAAAGTAATGATGAAGCTATCAAGAATACTTTCAATGACTGACATTTCCGAAAAATACGGAGCAGTTATCTTTCTAGTACATGTTGAAGATGAAGAATCGACAAACTACCCTATAAGATCTCGACATGCACAGTTTATTTATTTTGGACATGTAACACGGCGCCGCCATATTCGTATCGGTCGTGAACCAAGTAGAATTCCTGTGAGAAAGCTCGCACGTGTGTTCGGAAAAAAAATAGAAAATACGAAAGGCGGTACGACAATATATAAGGAAAAAACAGCCCAAGTCTTCTAAAATTTATCTATTTACTTCGAATTTCGCATTTAGTCGTAAAGAATATATGTTACGCAAGTTATGCAAGGAAAGGAAAAGTCCGAAAATGAAAACTTGTAAGTATCGCATTCGATATTCCGAAACTCTTAGATAATAGATCAGAGATTTTATTTGTATTATTTCTGTTATTTGCTTTTGGGATTGGTTTGCACTACATTGCATTAGTAACAGCTGTTTATCGACGATTTTCAGTCTCATAAATTTCATTCGCCGTATAAATTCACAAAACATTTGATGAAATTATTGCGAATAAGTTCCAGTTTAAGATGACTCAGTCAGAAATTATTTTTCACAGTTTAGTTGATTAGATTGTTTAACATTTGCTTTAGTAATAAAGTCAGGGGTGTAGCAGTTAGTTTGTATCATGGTTCTGCTGATGTACTTGAACAGAGGTACTAGAATTGAATTTAAATCATAGATTGTAAAGCTTACTGTGTATCAGGGACTAAGCTTTGGTGGTGGCTGGTTTTTGCTGTTTTAAGTTTTAATAGCATAAAATTCTTATAATAAGCCACAGGGCTTATTTTTGGTCAAAGGGGCCTTTTTTCCAATTTTGTTATGTAGGAAAACAGATAGCTGCAGTGTTTTATTGTACCAATAAATTTTACTCAATTTCTTTTTTATTCATTTTTATCTTTCTTTCTTTTGCAGGATTTTAACTACAAAAAAATTACAGTAAGAGGAAGGCACAACTATACCACTGTGATTAAAAAAGTACAAGGCAGAGTTAGGAGTTTACATTGTTTCAGTTGGCAGGAATTCCGAACCACAAGTTTTCTGTTTGTTAATAACAGCACATGTATTTGTTCTATCCCCCTCCCTGATTCAGTTGATCCCCCATGACGAAAATGACCTTTGATGAAGTTCTCACTTCCCCCTACATTACCCCTGTTATCTCTTGGGCATTGGGAGAATTTAGTGTTTCATACAAAGTCACTTATGTCGTTTTTGCAATAGGCCGTTATGTTAATGAAGCTTGACTTGATACAAAGTTAAATTGTAGAAGGAAAAATAGTTTTGTATGCATAAAGCTCAAAACGAGTTTTTTTATTTCAGTAAAAAGATCAAGAGAAAAGCATTTTAGAAATAACAGTTAATATCATGACCGAGCTGTTTCACCTTCAATCTTTGCATCATTTTAATGGACTCTTGCCATGAATGCAACATGAGCAAAACGAGATAAACTAGTAAGTATAAATGGTAATTAGAATGCAGCAAGTTTATGGTTTGTGTTTTATTTCAGTTTTTGGATCAACGGGTTCTGTATTCATTGACTCCTAGTTGGCCTAACAATGACTCTTCTTTACCTGTCCTGTGCCTGGTTGTTCAAAATCTGGTCAATTTTAACCTTGGGTAAAGCAAAAATTAATTCAACGATTTATTCTTTTAGAAAGGAAAGGTTTACACTTCTTTTGAAATATTCCCTAGATTTTGCATGAAAAAAAACTTGTTAATTGCCACATTACAGAACAAATCAGTCAATCTAAGGTTGGCAATAAGAACAGAGGTTAGAAATATAGTGCTAACTTGGGTATGGAGAGTTGTTATTGGCACAACATAATATTGGGACATTTTGACTAACTCCACTGCTGAATGCTCAATGAACACTAAAGTACAAAGCCACTTGCACTTTGTGCAAAAAGTAATAATTAGATCAGCTATACCCCAGGCAACCCAGTGTAGGCTTCTGAAGCCTCTTGTTGTCTGTAAACTTGCAAATATTTTGCCTGTTTTATCGACACTTTATGACATACCTTTGATAAATCGTGTCCTATTGTTCTATTTTTTTTTCAGTAGTGTAAAAAGAGGGGTGGAAATCGACCCTATCCTACCCCCCTCCCATCCTGTATCCGCCCCTGCTCAAGCAGACGAAACTTTGACTATTGAGGTAGCCAAAAAGAAAAATACCCCTAGGAGCCATGTACAGTTAAATAAACAAATCTGAACTGAATTCTAAGTCAATGCACTGGCATTGGCAACATCAGCTAGTACTATAAAAGCAGGAACGGGGAATTGGAGAACGGGAATCAGGGAATGGGAATCGGGGAACGGAAAAGCAGGAAAGATAAAAAGAGCCAGGAATCTTTAAAAGAAGGAACGATAAAAGGAGCCGGGAATCTCTAAAAGCAGGAACGATAAAAGGAGCCGGGGAAAAAGCCTTCAGGAACGATAAAAGGGAGGAATCTCTAAGGACAGGAACAATAAAAGGAGGAATCTCTAAAAGCAGGAAAGCATGATAAAACAGTCAAGTATTTTCCTTATTTTTTTTTCAAATAATCTTTGGTGTTTTGTAAAATGTAGTACATGTTTTTTTGATTTCTAAGTTTAAAAATTTTCACGCAGAAGCATTCTAGAAGCCAAACCTAGCTCAAGCTCAAGCTCAAGAATTGACTTGCCTTGTGCACATCGATAAGTGCTGTGCACAATTTAAGTATTATGGTCATTTATGTTCAAAAAAAGCGTTCCGACGAAACTACAGATTATCAACTAGTACCTGATAAACCACCAGCGGATCATTAGACTTTTGAGGGGAGGGGGAGGAGGTGGAAAATTTAGTCAGCGGAAAGTTTTTAAGTTCCAAAGATATTTTGTAAACAAACAGATCTTGTAACAGATCTTATTTGATCCACAAAACTGGCAAAACTATAGCAAAAACAAAATTTTTGTTGAGGACGTGTGCAGCTAGGTATAGTCGTGTGACCATTAAATTCTCTATAAAATGGAACAGTGAGCCTTTCCGCATGTCCAGCGAATTAGACATCTTTCCCGATGTCGAGAGCAGAATAGTAATTTATGTACTCAAGCTCCGCAGTCAATTCATATAGAAGAAGAAAGAACGCAAAGTCCTTAGAAGTTCAGTTCTTATTTCGACTTTCTGCGAAAGTTCCAAGTGTGATGCGTAACGTGACATTGCCGTGGAAATATTGAAATGGAGGTCCCGGTCCGAGGTCCGACTTTCGCGTAGGTCAACAACTAACCCTGCTGATTTAGCAGTTCTTTGGGGCTTTAGCGGAATCACTTTTCGTTTTGAAAAAAAAATTAACCTAATCACAAAAAGTGAGTCAAGTCCTGAGCTTATTGAAATTTGTATGTAGTACATTCGTGACAAAGAAATAAATGTGTACCTAGTCAAGCATGTCTTTGTTTACTTCCAAGATATTAGACATCGCACGTTTTAATACATTGACTTAATGTTTAGATCTGTGTATTCAACTGTACATGGCCTCAAGACGTAATTTTCTATTTGGCTGATTCAATAGTTATAGTTTCTCTTGCTTGAGTTGTGCGTAACACATTTTAGAGACAACAAAGTTTCTTTCAAGAAAGCGGTTTCCTTTGTGAAACGTGCAAGATTTGTTTCGAGGGTTGTTCTTTCGTTTGGATCAATTAGTGAAAGCAGATCGCCTTCAGTAATCATTCGAATGATATTGCAAGTGTGAGCAAAGCAGTAAAGTTAGTAAACGGTTGTTTGGAAGCAAAATATGCAAACATTTCCACGATTTTTGATGAGGATGTGCATTTGCTTTTGCTGTTGTTTGTAATTTAGAAGCGGCGGAAAATTACAGTTGAACAATGGCCAAACCTCAGCATCTTCAAAAAAACTTTTCTCTTGTTATGAAGAAGTTGCATATTTTTTTATTTCCCATATCAAACCAGCTATAAAAGATCTTCATTCAGTATAAATAGTAAACTGTCAATTGACATAACATGGGAGATATCGAACTTTCGATTTGCACTAAATTTGTGTGTCTCAAAAGTGACGTGGAAGTACACCACAACTTTTCGTTCGTTCACTGACCAAAACTTTTTTTTCAGAAAAATGCTTGACATAGAATATGAGTACACAGATGGTTCTTTAAAATCATATTAAAGGTTTTCGGTGAAAGGCTATGGCAAGCTGGAAAGGAAGGTCGACAAGAAGACCTTTGAACCGCCATATTGGCTCCCTTTCAAGGCCGACCAAAACCGACCATGTTCAGAACTCACAAACTAAAATGAATTAGAATCTTGATGGATTGAGAAAACCTAGGAGGATCTAGGAAATCAACACATCAAGTCCAGGAGTTTCTGACAGTTCCTAGGAACACTATAGCCTGGGATTATTCAGGCTAGAATTCACAATCTTTGAGGCTTTAGGAAATGTTGGGAGCATAAATTACTATTACAAGTCCCAACGAATTTTATTAAAACTTGTCAACTCTTCAGACTGATCACTGTGTCAGACTTTTTTTTGTGTCTTTTTTTCTTTTTCACAAACACTTTTTTTTCGCCATCACAACGTAATACAATATCATTTGAAAGTGTACTAGCAAATTGACTATTTCACTTCTGCACGACACTCTTATAGGAAATATATTATAAACAAATACTATCTACTTAAATGCCAAGCTAAAGTTCTTTAACGTCTGAATCGTAGTAACTACAATGTTATGTTCAACAACCCATTTGGAGTATATCACTAACTTGTAACTCAGCCTCTGAAACTTGGAGCTCTGATTATGCAAACATGGTCTTGGTTTCCTTACAGAAGAAATACTTTCTCCTTGATTACTTCAACTCAAGCTAGTAACTTTTGACCTAGATCTGTTGAACAGTCCAACAAAAAATACAATCATTCGTTTATCCAAAAAGTGCATGTCATCTTGGACATTATTGTCATCATTATTATCATTGTCGTTGTTATCATTATTATTAGTGAATACTGTAATCCATTAAGAACAATTTTTATCAGGGTTCATTGATGTATCGACATGCACTTGGTAAATTAATTGAATAAGCGAAGGGGAATATATTCTCATTTTGGTTTAGCTACAATCCTGGTCAAAAAGACTTGGAACATATGTCATTTTTGTCGCATTTTCCCAAGGTTTAAATTGTTAAATCTAAGGTTTCCACAGTATCAAAATTTGGTTATATACCCCACTCCCCCCTACAATATTGATTTAACTTTTTGCTAATGAAAGTATGTGGTGATTTGAAAATTTTGCAACATTGAACTGGGGGAAAGGAGAGGGGGGGGGGGGCAGTTTTTGTTCAAGAATTATTGATGTGTCCCAAATATTTTGTCCAGGATTGTAGATTCATAACAAACCAGTGCTCAATGGCCTAAGATTAACAGGCTATACATTGTGTAAATCCAAGTGTGCAACTTTAATATCTTAGGTTCAAGCAGGATGAGTATAGAGGGGGCCATATTTCAAACTCTTGGTTCACTTTGTCTTGATTCATTCTCAAGAATGAGTAAATTGGAGGTGGGTGCTAAGCCTTTAAATGTTTAAACAAGTGCATACACCTGTCTGTTCAAATGAGCTTGGGTAATTCAAATTTCAGAGTTGACGATTAGCTAATAATTGGTTAGTGTTTACATTGTTTGCTCCAGATTTTGCTACATACAATCCCATTTACTGTAAGTCACAGTTTACATTGTTCACTACACTCATATTTTAAGTTCTTGAAAATTTTATGTATTCCAGCTTGTAAGTACTAGAATATTAATTAAATTTTTAAATAATTTTATATTTTCTACATTGTAGAAACCCC
>JAOBRD021056220.1:0-11457 GCA_027575215.2 Hydrozoanthus sils | reverse complement strand
TCAATATTTACGAACCGAAGGTCTTCTAAGATCCGAAATGCCTTTTCAATTTACATCTTATTTATACATGGTTTTGGACATAGATCTGTTTTGAAGAGGAAAATGAGCCCAACGTGTGGTTGTGAAGAAAAGTTTAGCGTGATGGACTCGTAATCCTAAGATCGCGAGTTCAGGCCTTTTTCAGGCCTTTGTGTTGTGTCCTTGAGCAAGATACTTTACTTGACTTTGTTCAAGTCAATTCAGCTGTATAAACGAGTAACAGTTCTGCTAATGGCTTACCTACGATAGATTAGTTTCCCTTCCAGGGGGAATCAAAGACTCTCGTCCGCTTAACACTACAGAAACCGAAGATAAGCGACGGCCCTATGAGCTACTTAGACTCGAGAAAGAATTTAGCTGCTGGCTTCCGGGTCGTTTCGAGCGAAAGAAGTTTAAACTTTCATTCAAAACGCTTTTTTGACCAGTCAGTTACTATAAATGGCTTGTTTTATGAAATACAACAATGTTTTAATCGAAAAAAAAATTTTTTTTCAAGGTATCCCCGATAAAACGCGATATGTTGCTTTTCGAGCACTACTTTGTATAAACCGATTATCACAAGAAGAAATGGCGGGCTTATTGACATTTTTTTTCACTTCCACCTTAAAACATCAAAGTATTATATTCTATCTTTAGAATAGCCGTACGTAAAACCTGAATATGCTCTGGAACAAAAGGAACGCGCGCAAGGAATCAGGTAAAATTTGACTTTCCTAGAGCCTCTGTCATTCATTCGCAGATCTTGTTTTTTTTTCAAAAATGGCGACGATTTTAATATTCTTTTATGTGCATTCAAGTAGCCCTAAGTATTGGCCTCGCTTTAGGTAATATCTTCTATTGAAAGTTTAACTCAAGAACGAGGCAAGCAAGGCTAATTTGAAAGCACACAGAAGAATATTAAATTCGTCGCCATTTTTTTAAAAAAAGTCTATAGGCGCAAGGCAAACAAGAAATTATAAGAAACTTGCTACTACTTAAATAGATTAAAATAAAAACCAATTTTATTTGAATATTAATAAAGCAAAGGAAGTCATCCAAATTACACCCAATTTTATAATCATATTACTGAAAAATAACAAAAACTGTGCTGGCTTAATTTTCTTTTTATTAACACCGATTTAACTAGAACCTAGTCTTACTCTAGTTTAACTAGAACCCAGTCTCGCACTTTACTCCTCTTCCTCCTCTTCCTCCTCTTCCTCCTCCTCGGCCACAGGCTCCGGTTCTTGTTCCGGGGCACTCGCAGGCTCAGGCTGCTCGGTCTGTTTCTGGAGCTCTTGGAATTTCTCCATCGCACTTGCCGGTTTTTGTACCTCGTCAATATCGGTCAAATCGTCTACGATATCGCCCATCTGGTCCATTTCATCCCGGATATCTTTGGATTTCTGTTGATAACGTCCGATATCTTCCATGATACCGTCGATAACTCTGTCGATTGGAGGCACCTTGCGTTCCGCCTCTTCGTATCTGCGTTGTTAAGAAAGAAATAACAATGACGATGACAATTATTATTTGTTATTAGAATAAAAATAACCAATAATAACAACAGCAGTAATGATAATAGTAAAAACAAGTTAATAAATAACGTAACAAAATTACAATAACGATTATAACAAAATAACAAAATTATCATTGCAAAAATAACTGTCAAAAATGAAAAATGACGAAATCAATAATAACCATAATAATGATATGACAAAAAAATATCAATATTTATACCGATAGTGACAAAAAGCAAATAAAATAATGGCAATAAAAATAACCATACATTAAACAGTTTAGTAAGAAATAATAATGCAAATAATAATGATAGTCGCAGTAAATGAGCGATAGAGC
Organism: Hydrozoanthus sils; assembly: GCA_027575215.2. Taxonomy (NCBI): domain Eukaryota; kingdom Metazoa; phylum Cnidaria; class Anthozoa; order Zoantharia; family Hydrozoanthidae; genus Hydrozoanthus; species Hydrozoanthus sils. Next base: position 9,582 of record JAOBRD021056220.1, on the reverse strand, counting down.
AACATAATATCATGAAGTGCCTTCTAAAGGTATGTTTGCCATATCGCCGATCCAGAAGGCCATCTAATTACTCTAACAGCAAAGCAACTTAAATATCTTTCTTGCTCTGCTTTGTAAGAGGTACGAAACCCTGACTAGGTTTGTTCAAAGGCTGGTTTAATTCATCTTTCAAAGGTTAAAGTGCTGTTTAGATTAGAAACTTGTCGATACCAAAATAACAGCTCAAACAGAATTCGCTCCCCCCCCCTCCCCCAGGGAGTACTTCGGGGTCTAAAGGGTGAGGATGACTGTCCCCAAAATACCCTAAAAAATACCAAGGCATAACAATTTTTCCACCCTAAAAATACTTCTCGGTTTTAAAAATACCCTAAAAAATACCCGTTGAAAGCTGAAATTTTCCTGGATAGCTAGCGTGTCGACGCTAAATTCCCTGGTGTTGTGCTGCACGTGATATGCAGTAAACAAAGCCGCGCGCGTAATAGATCGTTTGCCAAAGAACTTTTGTCTCAACTTCTTATTCACTACGCAAGTTTGCTAAAACGCGAGACTTCAAGCAGTCTAATAGCTATGCGTTTTTCGATCCTAAAAAATACCAGGCTCTTGGTTTAACCCCCCCACCAAGGACATAATCAGGTCAGAGGCTCGAAATTCAGTATCGGATGTCAACTGTTAATTTGCTTAACAATTTCGTTTCCACGCTCCTTTTCAATTTCCTTTTCCCGATAGAAACTCGAGCCCACTTGTTCGTGGCTATATGAGAATAAAAGAAAAACCTGGTTGATACGTGCGCGTATTTTTCACAGCTTTGTAAAGATCTGATTTACTTTAACAACCATTAACCGTTGCTCAAGCAAATGTCAAAAAAATTGAAAAAAAAATTTCTCCGTTTAGTCAAATTACCTCGTTATCAACTCTTTGAGTTGCCCTTGAAGGAACTCAATCTTTTCTTCAGCCTCGATTTCGCGTTCGGTAGCTTCGTTGTACCGCTGGTCTGTTGCCGCGAGGCTCTCTCCCGTCTGGTCGATAGCTGATTCCAAATTTTCTATTCTTCCTTCGAAGCGCTCAGCTTTCGAAGATGCTTTCTGCAACTCATCCTCTGTTACTCGAAGTTTCTGTGTTACCTCTGTAAGCTTGTGTTCCTCTTCAGTAGCAATCTTATAGGAATTAATCAGAACAAGGTCAGGTTGGATACTCTTTCAGCAGTGGATAAAACCTCGATCGCCGAAAGTAGAAAAATGTTCAAACTTACTCTAATTTGTCCAAAACTGCGTATAAGTGGGGTTAGTTAACCAAGTATTGGGGGCGAGACCTCCTTAGATTTGGTGCGAGATGACTAAACTTGAGGCGAGATGACCACAAGTTTGAGGCGATGAGGCTAAACCAGGAGCGATCGAGATGACTACAGGTTTTGGGCAAGGTAGCCAAGACTTGGGGCAAGATGACCACAGTTTTGAGGCGTGGAGACTAAATCAGGGGCGATCGAGATGACCACAAATTTTGGGCAAGGGAGCCAAGACTTGGGGCAAGATGACCACAGTTTTGAGGCGGGGAGACTAAATCAGCGGCGATCGAGATGACCACAAGTTTTGGGCAAGGTAGTGGGACGAGATGACCACGGGTTTGGGGCGGGGAGACCAAGACTTGGGGCGAGATGACCAGTAACCATATCAGTTATTCTAATGAACTATCAACAACTTTCACATTCAACATTCTCAGGGGGTTGATAACTATACTTAGAACCTTTTCTTCCCCCTCCCACCAGCTCCCCAACCCCTCGAAGTTTCGTTTAGGGCTCGGTTTATATTTCGAGCACTCACCTACCAAAATATACGCAAAAGTAATATGGAAACAAATCAGTTAACAAAGGTCTAGTAACATAGAGCCCAGACTCTCTACATATGCCTACACTAACGTGTTGCCACCACACTCACTTAGCCGTTAGCCGACAAATAACACTGACATAGAAGTAAATATGGAGCAGATATATACAAATTTCAACCAACCCGGCCCTCTTCAAGGATGTCAACTATGATATGGTGTTATCAATTCATGACCTAGCCATAAGCAGGCACTCCAAGCTGCAAGCTGAGTGTGATGATATTCAAATGGGGTTTCCGCACCGTCTCAAAATGAAGCCGGTGATCCCCCGCTTTTTCAGTATCTTAGACAATCAACTACTCGTCAATTAACATTAATCAAAGAGCTAGCTTTTAACACTTGAACTGAGAAACGGTTTTTATCCGTTTAAGCATAAACTAAAATGTTTTAACTTGAAACCTCTGCTGGAAAATCTACGAAATGACCATTTATTTTCTTCATCTTTAAAAGTACTGAAGTAGCTAGATTCTGAAAACGTCCATTGCATCAACAAATTCATTTGAATTTTTATGTCTTTGATTTAAAAAAAATCTGCAGGATATTAAAGGGTTAAAACGCTGCGAAGAAAATTTTTTCGTTCAAACCCGAAAAATACAATTAGAATACTGTTGTCCTTTAGTGACCATCCTTAATTATACGTGTAAATACAACATATATAGATTCGAGTGGCCTTACTACTTGAACGGGGTATAATCAAAGTTTCGCTGATCCACAGCATCAACAAAGAACCCCATAAATCCACTGACAAAGGAAAGACACTTACTTTGAGCGCATCCATGACCATGTCTTCGAGTTCCACGAGTTTCTCATCTGTTTCACGGTCGACACCTTCAAGTTCCTTACAAAGATTTTCTTCGTCCTCCTTTCTTTAAGGCAAAGTAAAATTATCATATATGGAATGATAACAGCAATAATAACAAAACTTTATACGAAAAAAAACACCCATACTCCACGTTTCACCTTGGTTTAGTTTGGTATACCCAAACCAAGCTCCCACATGCATGCAGTGGGGGCTCAGCCTCAAAGCAGTTCTCTGAACTCGCCCTTGTAGCTCTTTGCTTGTAGCTGAAAAGCTGTACCGTGCTGATGAGTCCTAACAGGACGAAACAGCTGTCCACGGTTACTCCTGTTACTTGCATTGTAGTTGCTCGGGTGAAGCCGGTTGTGCGCAAGCATGTAGGTTCTGACCAAACCGCGGAGTTGAGTAAGGGTGAGTTTTCATTTCAAGTTTAACAACAAGAACATGTCATGTCAGGTTATTCTAGAACAATTAATCCAGGCTTTAACCCGTACCAGATTATCAACATCAAACTGCTCTTTACATCACTTACACAAATTAAGACGTTTGGTATTAAAAAATGATTATTGGTTGATCATACAAAGCAAATGCTGAATTAAAAGCAAAACTTTCCTAAACATAAAAGTATGGCTTTTAGTTGGGAAATTTAGAGAAACACTATTTGACAAAAGGGGTTTTTTTTGAGGGGGGGGGGGGTGGCTGGTAGGCTAAAGCCTGGTTCACACTTGTGAGATAAGCACAAGCACAAGCATAAGGAACCGATGTTCACACACGTGAAACAAGCACAATAAAATAAAAAATACGCATGTGCAAAGGTGACTGGTGACAACATGCGTATGCTTATGCTTGTTTCATGGACGTTCACACAGGCGAAACAAACGACATAAGCATAAGCACAAGAGAAAGAAAAATGTTTCTTTTTCTTGTGCTTGTTCTTGTGCTTATTTCACACATGTTCACACTTGGTTTTTCCTGTGCTTGTGCTTGCGCTTATGCTTGTGCTTATCTCACAACTGTGAACCAGGCTTAAGTGTCTACTCCGTTGTCAGGTGACCTTTTAACACTCTAAATGTGTTTTCGAAAAAACGTCCGTCCGGGTTTTCAAAGGTTTTAGCGTACGTAGACTGGTACAAGGCAGTGCATGCAGTTTCTCCGATTTGGAAACAAAAATCAACTGTGGACGTTCAATAATGGGACCTACAGATGTCGCTTGTCCCAATTTTTGGTCTCTTTCTTTCATCTTTTTCTAATGTAAAATATCGCTGTCACATTTTCGTCTAAACGAAATATCGCTGTCAAAATTTTCAATTTTTTAGTAACTATTTACTCCAGTTAATTTATCAATCGTTGTCGAAAACAATCAAGTAAACATGACGAACGAATGTGTATGTCCCGTTTTATCTTGTTCTAAAAATTTTAAATATAAGCTCGGACAAAAAAATATCGTAAGAAACTGGTTACATGTATTCTTGGATGTGATCTCTGATGCCCTTCGTCGCTGTCGCAAATTGTCGCGCTTTTCCCAATGATTGCTGTCGCTTGTCGGCGCTTTGAACATTGTCTGTCGCCTCAATTTGAGACCGTGTTGCCTGTCGCCAAAACCCTTTTTTAGTAGGCCACAATAAGGCTATAAAAACGTGGAGTCGACGCTCAGAGAATGATAAATTTCTTAGTTGTTTGACTCAAGGAGTCGCGGGAAACAGGCAGTATATCTCATGGTCACCTTCGACCATCCGGGACCTACGATTTAAGGAAGACTCGAAGGTGTACATAACCATAGCCGATGTTAGAACAAAGGCAGCACCTTCATCGAACCCAGGCCTCCGCACGACAGACTGGTGTCTTAGCAACAGGGCTAACCTCTCCAGCAGACGATAAAAGCGCCTCGGTTTCGAGAGCGCGTTTAGTGTAAACAATCTGTTTGACACCCTCGAGCTAGCTAGGTATAAATTGACCTTGTTTTGTCCCGGCAATATTTTTGTTTTTCTAATGATGATAACCCTTAAAAGTAAGAACAAATGATAATTCACGGTTGATTTACGAGACTTCTTGCTGTTGATTACACCAATTTTTTCACTACATCGCAAATGCTTTTATGGGCACAAGTAACACAGTTACTAAAACTACCAATATTCAATTTGAAATTGAATATTAAATCTTTCAGTCCCACTCAGTTATCAACATCTGACTTCTACTTACATAATACATACAATTTTGAGAAAATAAGAATTGATAACAAAGCGAACCACCTACTGAAGATAAGAAGTCAAATTCTCCCAAATTCGTTCAATGTGAAAGTATGGTTGCTAGTTGGGAGAATTTACAAACAAAATTGGACTGAAAGTTTTAAAGCTCGCATTTTGATTTTTGTTTTATTTTGATTGTTTTTTCACTATCAATTTAAAACCAGCCCTGATTTGTAGGCAGAAATTGTTTCAAAAATGTCGAGTTGCTTGTCAATGTGCTACTTATGTTTTTAATCAACTCAAAAGACGAGCCCAAACCTGTAAACTGAAATTGTTTCAATATGCTTGAATTACAATTTGGTCTTTTTTAATGTGGCTTTATATATTTGCAATTGTGTTTTTAATTGACAAAAAGCATGCAGTCCTAAATGGTAGACTGGCTTATCTTAAAACCATCAATTTAAAATTGCACTCAAACGCTGTTAATATCTGTCTGTAAAGTCTAAAGAGTACGGAAGCTTTTTTTAAGATTTCGGTTTAGGTCTGGCGTTTTTGTTGTACAGATCAAGTTCAGTTTCAGCTCTTGCAAACACAGAGACCCAAAAATCGACTTACATATAACGATTTCTACATTCATTGAACTTCAAGAACAACATGACCCTTTATTTGAAGCATATTATAAGCTTTTTAGCGCCATACAGGCTTCATAGACTCGGCCAGCTAGTGAAAGAACCCCGAACAAAATTAAGTTTCCTGTCGGATTTTATCTAACCAAGCGTTTGACAGTCTACAGCCAACCTTTGATTTTACGACAAGTATTTATAGATATTTCAACAAGATAATTGTGGTACAAAAAAGTAAGCATGAAAAAAATCTAAGCGCTCAAGTGTGACTTGGTAGTAACAGTTTTGTATAGCTCAGTTTTGTTATTTCTGGTACCAAAAATACTTTTTAATGTTAGAGCCTCTTCGAAGCTTATATTATTAAGTTCATGAAATATATTTGTTGCTTTATCATTTTGTCGAAACGGCAAAGAACATAAAGTCCGGGCCCTCACCTTAAACAAACTAAAATGCCAAACAAGCAATTTTTAAACATCTTCATACTTTTCTAGTTGAGAAAACTTGCTGTTGATGAAAAGTTTAACTATTTCAGGACTTATTACAATATATAAAGGGAAAAATAACATTTTTGACCAAAACAAACACGGCCAGACTTCAACTAAGGTGTGACCCATGATTGCTTGCTCGGGGAATAGACAGGAGTGTTTTGAGCCTGTTTTAAACACCACATTTTCTACTGAACTAACCTTTGTATCATGGCCTCTAGCCTCCGCTCTTTCTCCTCAAGAGACTCTTGTGTTTTTTGTAGCTCATCTCGAACAAGCTGAATACGCCTTTGGTAGGACTGTACGTCGCTGTCTGCCTTGTCCTCTCTAGCAATGGCGTCTTGTAGTTTTTCTCTGGCCTGTTGTTCGCGGTCTTCTGCATCATCGATTTGATTTTTAATGGCAGAAAGTTTTGCCTTTACCTTGTTTAAATGATCGCTAGACATGATGAAATGTAGATGAGCTAATAGCGTCGACTAGGCTTTACAGAACTGACAAAGAACTTCACAAAGCCCAAAACGGGATGTAGCACTGAGCGAGAGTGGAGAGCAAATCAGTTACAAAACCACTCCAATGATAATATTTGGGCGTAAAACATACCCCGGTGCAATATTTGTCTCATTTTACGGGACCTATTCTCTGGATAACAGAATACGAACGTAATAAACATAGAACTACAAACGAATACATCTTTCTCACGACTGAAGTTGACTGAATTGAAAAGTCATTTTCCTTTCATGGGTTTGTTGCAGTTTCTATGTTTTTTTCCGTACAGACTTTTGAAAGACGAAGCACGTAAAAATTCCTTGAGTAGAAGAAACATTTCTTTATGATAAAAGATAATTCAATAGTGATAGACGCAATTATCGCCGCTTGATTTAGTAAGGCAGTTTTGACAGCCGAGACAATTCATCATTAAATAAACAAAACGGTCGGGGAGATTTGTCACGCAATCGCACACATTGTTTCCAACGGAGGGGTGAAAGTCTTGATATGAGCAATTTTCTTTTTTCTTGAAAGAAGCTGTCTTCATTAACGTGTATAAAAATAAGGTTTTCAAAACAGTGCCATTATGACCGCTGTCCGGCTCACCAAGAACGAGTCTTTCTCAGATTGGAATAAATCTGTTTCTTATATTCAGCTCAAGAACACGAAACATAGTTAATTGTCTTTGACCTATTCAAATTCAGTTGAGCCATATAACTTCAAAGCGTATTTGCATAACAACTCCTTTCAAGTTTCGTCGGAATTTAAATACAAAAAGTTCTTGTCTAACACTAATTGGATATTATTAATGACACGAATAGAAAAAAAAAAGAAACCAACAGTTGTTCTAAAACCTCTTTTTAATTTCCCGGCCCAAGTAGTGCGTTTCATTTTTTAGGTTTTGAATTATTTTTATATCGATAGAATACCTTCTTAAACAAAATATATATATAGATTTCAGTTATCAAAAAAATATTAAATTAGTTTTTTATTTAATATTTTGCCCTTTTCCCCCAAAACGTGTAGTTGTTGTTATTAATAACATTTTTTAGAAATATTTTTTTTATTTTGTAGCTGTCAGACTACAGTTGTTGTATTCAACAGTAGCCGGTATTTTAGTGCACAAAACCAACAACTTAATTACGGTTGACCTTGATAATCGGAAACGAGTCTAGTAAAATTTAGAGGTGGACATTTTTGTTGCTGCTGTTAGAACAGCGCATGCGCAAAGGAAAAGACTTCGTGTTATGTAAGGAGAAGATAATTGTTGATAAACTGGCTGGGGCTGAAACTTATTTTTTCTCTCAGACAAGGAAAAAAATCATGAGTGATTGGAATCCTCTAACAACAGCACCGCTGGCCATCCGGATGACACCTGCGTTACCCTTAACTACAGTGACGTCATCACCGAAAGAAGTAGCGTCAACAGCTCTCGCGCTGGTAAGTGAAAATCGAAGCTTTTCGATATAATTTTGAAATTCTAAAGGACACAAAAATGACATAATCATGAGAAAATGATATTAGGAATGATACTAACATGCAGTTGCAAATGCACTAACAGCATTAAATCTACTGAAGTACGCTCATTTTATTCATTCTAATTCTAAAGACGGGCCAAATGTAATTACTATCTTCAAAAATAGGAGCCTTGTGCGGCGGGGACGACAACACTGACCACAACGGCTTACAAATAACACAATTCTTGTTTGCTTTTTTCAATCACTTTTGGCTAGTTTTCTTTCTCTTTTGTCTGAGCTGAGTTACGTTTTATGAACAGAAAAAGATTAAAGTGTTTTTCTTTAAGGTAAATGAAGACTGACAAATTTTCTGTAGGTAGTTGGCGTAGTCGGAAAAACTTCAAAAATGAGCTTTTCACGATGTAAATTTCAAGATGCCGGCATGCAGATGGCCAGCGCGGTGCGTTCAAACGTGCAGCTATTGTATTCACTATTCACTATTGTTTTCTGCCGTCCTCGTTGCTAAAAGTCTTTACTATTAATAGAATCTAACCGATTTCTCTCTACATTCAACGTTGTAAAATTGGTTGGTTCGAGTTTCGTCGGGCGTGCTACAAACTGCACGGCGTGACATGGCTACTATGGCAACTGGCAAGGGACCAGTGTCACGCACTCAACGCAACGCTTGTGTCGATTCGTTGTGTCAAGGAAAACAACTTTGTATATTCAATCGTTAAAAAGGATGGCTTAAAATGGGCGCGGATTGGCTTAAATGACATCGCCACTGAGGTGACATAGCGCAAAAACCGCCGCACATGCGCAGTGGGCTACTCTTGTTCTGGAATAAATTGACTCGAAGAATTTTGCATGTTTTATACCATTTTCAAATGGCCATCAAAAAATAAATAAAATACGTTATCGAAAAAAGTATATGCGCAACTGAACGAGATAGTTTTAAAACAAAACTCTAAACACCCTTAGAGCTCGATCAGTACAAGTTAACATATTAAAATATGATGTTTAGTGGGTCGTCGTTCCGTCGAAAAGTTTAAAAACTTTCAAAATAAACAAGAGCAAAAGATAAGGCCATACCCGAAGGGATAAGGCTGGTATTTTACCTAGAGACTCCAAAGCTACTGGGGTATAACGTATCAAATGTACCCCTCGTAATTTTGGCGTCATTTTAGCAATTTGTAGTTAACCGGAATCGCGCGTTAAAAGACGAATTATTTCGCCCTTTGTTCCGGTTACTTGTTCTGTCCGAACTGTCAAACTCAAACACGCCACAAATCGTATACTTTTTTAAGTTGTCTTTTATTCGATCTGAAAATAGAGTATGATTACTTACGACAAATCCGATCTGATACAATAATATTAGACTTAAGCAAAAGGTTGAACACTGACTCAAATAAACCAAATCAACAAACTAAATGTTTTCTTACTTCTGTGGCGGGTTTCCTGGTTTCCTGGTTAGCAGTTTTAAACGGTCTGGGTAAGAGCAGGTTAGCTAAGTTTTAAATCTCCTGTTTTCGTCTCATCTGCACTTTCGCGTTACTCATATTACTGAAATCTTTAAGTAATAACTGTCAATCAGGGTAGACTTCTTGAACCCGTCCAATGGTCCATTTACCTCTCATGGCGTTATTGTCACTTATAACAACAATATCG
>JAOBRD021056113.1:0-11458 GCA_027575215.2 Hydrozoanthus sils | reverse complement strand
AACTCACTGCTGCTACGTCACAGGTTACCAGTCCCCGGCCTACTCGGTCAAAATTTACATTCCAATCTTTTTTTGATTAAAAAGCATACTTAGACGTGGAAATTTTTTTGGTTATTCGAATTTTTAGTTCGCAGATGACAACAGTTTTAACCAAAAAAGTAAAAAATTAAGCTTGATAGGGACTTTAAAAGGAATGTCACTAAAAACCATCATACAAGAAGAAATTTGTAGCGGTTAGTTTTCATACATTTGCTTTTCCTATTCAACAATGCAATTCTCACATGATTTCAAGTCATAGTTATAAAGTAGCTTAAACTAATTTATAGCGCCATTTTTTTGTTTTTTTATTTAAAAATGGTAGTATAAGTTTATTCGGCCGAAAAGCCCGTCATGGAATAGTACTAAAGCGACACCAAAAGAACTCTAGACAAACAAAGTGACAGAAATGGCGAATGGAATATTTACGTTCGTTTGTATTTATTCTTATTCTACTGTAAACTCAGTTAACGAATCTTGCAGATACTGTTTGACACAACCATGGCCATGAGAGAGTTTTCAGCTTTGCTGAGTTTCCTGTTACCCGTGATGCTTTTGTTGGACAAGGGCGCCGGAAAGACTGTACAGAACACCTTGGGTAGAGTAAGTGCAGAAATCCAGTATTTCATATATATAATTTACTGAACAATAATAATAAAATAGATTTCTCATGTTTTATTTTTTGATTGACAGTGGCGCTAGATCCAAAGATTGTTTTAAAGATAAACACATCATGCAGTCAAATCATGAAGAAGATAGCTAGCATTTTTTGCTTCTCTTGGTTCATCATAAAGGTTGTTCATCATACTCTATTAAAAACTGTCATTACTATCAAAATGAAATGGCTTGTTCGAGTTGTTCAACATTATCATGAAAGTAACTGTCCCATCCCTCTGTTATGCACGTCAGTCAAAGTAGAGTTAACTATTCAAGAAAGGTTGCTAATTGCACGCAAAAACTTTTCAGCTCTCTTAAACCAATCATTATCTGTGACTGTAAAGTTATAAATTCGAAAAAAAAGAAGGGAAAAAAGGGCAAGTTTGTGCATCAGTTTCACTTCATAGGAATCCAGGAGCTATATATTTGTCTGTTACACTTCGATATATGGTGTACGATACAGCTCACTTTAACCTTGACCTAACTTGCTTAACTGCTATTGCTTTGATTAAAAAATAGCACTCTAACCGCACAATTAATCTTATCCCCAGCAAAGGTATTTATTGTCCGGTATATCCGGTATCCCGGGTCTTCCGGGAAAACCGGGGGATCACGGTCCACCAGGGTCGCGACGGCCGGGATGGAAGGAACGGACTTGATGGAGCCCAGGGTAAAAAGGGACCGCAAGGACCACGCGGTCTAGGAGGACCTACGGGCCCTCAAGGGAGAACTGGTCCTGAAGGTCCTCCCGGTCCAAAAGGAAGGCCTGGTCCTAAGGGTCCTTCTGGTCCTAAAGGAAGGTCAGGTCCCCAGGGTTCTCCCGGTCTTAATGGAAGGCCAGGTCCTAGAGGTCCTCCCGGACAAAAAATCAACTGGAAACAGTGTGTTTGGAAGAAGGATGACGGTAGAGACATTGGAAAAATTAAGGTGAAGAACAGTTCTTTGCACATTCTAATATGTGCTTATTCATTGTCCTTGATAACACTTTATGATTAGTCAACAAACAGTGGTTTTGATTCTTAAACAACACTTCCAGAGCGGTGTAGAACAAATAAAGGGGTAAACAATTGAAACAATTTTCATTTTTTATATAAATATTAAGCAGTTATTGTGTGGTCTTAGCCGGTCGCCATCTTTATTCTTCTTCAACTTTCTGCAACGAAACATGTTAAACAAAATCGACGTCAGCAAGAAATTTCTGTTTAGGTATAGAATATTCACAAAAAACGTTTAGAAACATTTACGCGTAGATCATAAATGCGGACGGGGTCAACATACATAACGTATGCAAAAATTTATGTACTTTATGATACACAATAAGATTTGGGTAGTTAAGCTCAATCGAATTTCTTGATAAAAGAAAGGCGACTTGCTTTGTTTGAGATTAATGGATGCGTATTTAGACCAGCATTATTATTGTTTGTGCCGGTTGACATGAGTTTCGACGATGGATTTTATTTGAATGGGTCGTCTAGATCTGTAATAGAGCAAAACACGATCAGTGTGATAGACTAGGCAAAATTCAAAAAATCGCATTTCATAAGGCATCTATTTATTTGTAAAAGTTGGTGACGTGTGATATCTTATGTAAAATTTACGCTGAATCTAAATTTTTTGGTTGCCTCTCAATTTTGGCGTGTCATAATTATTGACAGCTAAGATTGTCTCTTAATCAAAGGCTCATTGTCCTCTCCATGAAGTTCTTGAGTGAAAGAAATGTTCTACTTGATTCATCAGATTTTATAAAGATCTTAATAACCCGAGGTCTTTCACTGCACAGACCGAGCACGGCGAGATCTGTGCGAATGACCGAAGCAAATATTTTCCCGGACAGACCGAGCAAACGAGGTTATTAAGATATTTATTACATGGCTTCAGTTTTAGATCAATAAAAAAGGACAAACGATTATCTCTGCGCGCTTGCGTTAACGAAAAATTGGTCCAATAGCTTCCCGGTCCTGTATGGGAAGTTATCGGACCGATTTTCGGCCAATCAGCGCGCAGGATTTGGTTTTTGGCCCTAGAAGTTCGACTTGCAATGTATTAATAGTTGTTATTATTTTATGTTAGTTAATCGTTAGAACTCTTTAAGTAGGGCTTGAAATAAAAAATAATGGACCCAATTTCTGTTACAGGATTGCGTGTTCATCAAGCAACACGAGAACACAGTTCTACACGTTTATTACGAGGGAAACTTGCGGCTGCATGGCTGTACTTCCTGCTGCAAACGGTGGTACTTCACTTTTAACGGGGCCGAGTGCAGCGGACCAATGACCATCGAGGGCGTTTACTATTGGACAAAGGTTTCCAACAACCCGCTCCATCACCGCCACATTGAGGGTCACTGCGAGAACATTCGTAAGGGCAAGGTGCGCGTTGGATTCTGGGTCGGGAAATGTGCAGGCTATTCTGGATCCTATAACGCTTACACAGGCTGGAACTCAGTCTCCCGTATTTTCGTCGAAGAGGTTCAGAGATCCCAAAAGTGAGCTGAGACACATTCGGCTGAGCATCAAGCTGTAGCTTAGAAGATTTGTTGATCAAAACTAAAGCTGCCTATTAAAAAACTTGAAGAAGTGTTGTTGTCTGATTGATAGAAAGTTGTGAGAAGGGGCCGGGGAGAGAATGATTCATACATACTTAGGATCACCATCAAAACACTGAGATTATTGATAACCTACCAACTGAGTCACATCCTCAGCTAGAAGCCTTAACCAGTGGTTAAGGAAGATAAAGTAATTAGCGGCAATTGGATACGTTAGTGGAGAGAAAACAAGTTTACAAAATTTGGCTAATTAGCATTTCTCTCCTACTTAATAACTTGGCGCGCCATGGTCAAGAGACCCTAATGACTCTGTCCAAAGATCTGTAACAGGATATTAGCTTTACGTCTTTTTGCTAAAAAAATAACCAAAGCTCGTCAAGTTTTTGTTTAAGTATTGTTTCGCAGTTTCAGTCTAGTCCCCAGTCCACCACGGTTTTTAGCCTTCATCGCAGCCGTTATTTGTGCGGTCTTCTTTCCCACGACTTTCTACTGAACCAAACTAGCACTCATTTTGTTTTAATGTCAAAGTTGATAGAACCGTTATTTATTTTCATAGCAGTTGGAAAATACCTTAAAAGTTTCAGCAATTTAGTTGAAGTTTGAAAGCTGGGATTTTACTGGTTGATATTGGAGTGTTAAGCGCTGTTCAGCAGATGCTTATAAGAGTATCTCGTAGTATCCAGCCAGTTCTTGACAAGTTTACCATATAAGGGCACATTTTGACAAATAATGACAAATGTGTTTTCTGGAAATTACTTAAAGAACATGGAGGCTGAAAAGCTAACAAATGTTGGTCTACTCATCAATTGATAGCTATCCAAAGATTCAAAAGCGTTGGTGTTTGCCAACCAATTGAAAGCGTCAAGATTCAGCAAGGAATATTGTTACTAAGTATAAACTTGAATTTTGGGGTGCTCAACTCTGGTAAGAAAGTTTTTACGGTAAAAACATTTGAAAGTTAAAAATTTGAAAACACTTAGTATTGAAATTGAAAACAAGCTACTGATAAGCTGACTTAATTTTGTCATGTAGTATTTTAGAAAGCTAGCTGAACACAAGACCAAGCAAGAGTAAGTAGGCCTTTGGTTCGTTTTCTTCTTTGATCTGTTTACGTTTTGAATCGATACACGACTTTTAATACTCAAACCTATTTCAACTTACCGTAGATTGTTTTGTTTTTAAGTTTTAGTCCAATTTTAAGGTTGAGTTGCAGGTCTGCTAAAATCAGAAGTTGAACTGAGTGTTTTGCTCTATTAACTGTACCCCCCTTGTAAACTGGGTTGAAGTAGCACTGACATGCAGTCTTACTGCTTCGATTCAACAGCGGCGTCTAAATTAACTCTCTCATTTTCTACTCTCTAAAGCTGATAATAAAAAATAATATCAAAATAGGACATTTTCGAACGTGTAAGAGATAAAGCCGGACTTTGCCGGCATCGGAGCTTTACAAGTTAATCAAAGAAAAAACGAGAGAAATTAACTTTTTCTTGTATTTGCCACTTAGAAGTAATTAATAAAACGAAACATTAGCTTTGCTAAGAACGCTAGGTAAGGTTACACGGTTTTTTTTTCAGTTTCGGCTCTGTAACGTATCAGCTGCAAAGCAAACGTGAAGCTTATAAAATAAAATCACGTGTTAAAGTATGTTACATTTGAAAAATGTCGAAAACACGAAAGAAGTATTTGTTTGATTGAATGACCCTCAACTTTAATTTGCCATGCAGGTTTTACAAGTTGCTTAAACTGGAAAAGTGCATGACAGAAAAAATACTCTTACTTGATAATCTGGCACTGTTGTTGTGGTTCAGTGCAGTTTTGATTCTGGAGCTAGTCAATATCATCGCAATAATGAAACAAAATATTGATTTCACCAAAAATGGGGTTGGTCAGTTCATTCTTATTAAGCTGCGGAGTTGAAGCATGAGAGTAAGAGCAATATAAAATGAAAAGAAACTAATCTTAATAGTAAAGATGGCGTTGACAAATTGTGCTACGACTGCGGTAAAGCAGGTATAATTAGTGAATCTTACCTTTTTGTAACAGCTATGAACCAGTTTACTACTCTGCTGTGTTTTCTGGTCTCTCTGATGCTTCTGTTGGACTATGGCGCTGGGACACAGAGCTCTAACCAAAACACAGTAAGTGCACGACTTGGCCAAACGAGTTCACAACTTGTTTTGATTATTATTAGTATTTTGTTGATGTTCTTGGTAATCATATGGCTATGAAAAGAAAGAAAGATTGTTAAGGATGACTCATTGTTTAGCAGGGATTAAGGTGAAGCTGGATACAATACAACACAAACCTTTGCCGCATACTAAAATTTCCAGCTTTACCATTGGTCAAACTCCAAGGATATAGTCTGGAAAGAATAACCTTTTTTCCTTAGAATATCTGACTGTCAATTATTTGTTAAACCCCCAGCAGCGCCCCTCGTGGCCCGGTATAGCCGGTATCCCGGGTCTTCCATGAAAACCGGGAGATCACGGTCCACCAGGTCGCGACGGCCGGGATGGGAGGAACGGACTTGATGGAGCCCAGGGAAAAAGGGGACCGCAAGGACCACGCGGCCTAAGAGGACCGATGGGATCTCAGGGAAAGGCTGGTCCCAGAGGTTTTCTCGGTCCAAACGGAAGGCCTGGTACTCAGGGTCCACCTGGACCTCCCGGCCCTAAAGGAAGGCCTGGTTCCAAAGGTCTTCCAGGGCAAGCAGCAAATCGTATTTTCAACTGGAAACAATGTGTTTGGAGAAACGATGACAGTCGAGACGATGGAAAAGTAAAGGTGACATACAAGGCTTCCAACTTAAAGAGCTACTGACGCAAAATCTTCAAACTAGTTTAATACATTTAAAATAAAGCTTGGTCCATATGATTTCCGTTTAGTCACTTGTTACAGGATTTTAAAATAATTTTGCGGAGAATTTACGAAGAAAAATGCCTATTTTAGCGCCAAAGCTGTGAAAACTTTTAAGTTCGTTAGATATGTGTGATGTCACATGTCACTTTCCTGGTCCAATTCATATGATCATGGCGAAGTTTGTATGGCTGGTGGCCCAGTGTTTGAGGAAGAAACTCACTAGTTCGCTGTAAACGTTAGTATAGAGCAGCTTGAAGTCCTTGACGTCATAAATCGCTGTCGTATGTTTTGAATTTTGTTCGCACTGAATGCACTGATGTATTTCCCCTTAGTTAATTAGCGTTAGTCTCCATAAAAAGATGCGTAAAGGGAATCGCTACTTCCAACGTCTATAAAACTCAACGACCAGGTTTGTTACCCACATTAAGCTTAAGCCAATCGAACACATCACACCTGCCCTCCGCTTTTTTTTGTTGCTTTTAAAACTATTCTTGACCTCGGGACTAATGTTTGCAGCCTTTAACTACTGCGCATTCCGTCATTTAGAATCAAGTTCCCAATCGTTTCTTGGCAGTCATTCCCCAAGTCCGCTTCCAAATAGACATTGTCAAAATCAAGTATCTAAGCTCGTAAACTTGTAAGAGTATGCATAGTAATGAGTAATATGAAGACTCTTGACTTATTGCCAGCTGGAAAAATGATTTTAAAACTCAAGTTTTGGGTTGATCGTCATTAGATAGGTCTAAGAAAAAACAAATACCTTACAGTATATTGCGTACTTTCTGCTACAGGACTTTATGTTGACATAGCAGCAGGCAAATCTACTTCTACAAGTTACTCCGAGGAAAATTTACGAATTGGCTATACTTAAATGAAAATAAGGACCGTTACAAGAACTGTTGTTATTCCACAGACACTCATTTTCGTATGGTTTGAAATAAACGATAGTGCGGGACTTGTTTTCTGTTGCAGGACTGCGTCTTCATCAAGCAACACGAGAACACAACTCTACACGTTTATTACCAGGGAAACTTGCGGGTGACTGGCTGTACTTCCTGCTGTAAACGCTGGTACTTTACTTTTAACGGGGCCGAGTGCAGCGGACCAATGACCATCGAGGGCGTCTACTTTTGGGCAAAGGTGTCCAACAACCCGCTCCATCATCGTCACATTGAAGGTCACTGCGAGAACATACACAAGGGCAAGGTGCGTGTTGGATTCTGGGTTGGCAAATGTGCAGGCTATTCTGGATCCTATAACGCTAACACAGGCTGGAACTCAGTCTCCCGCATTTTCATCGAAGAGATTCCAGGGCCACAGAAATGAACTGAGGAGAGTCTTCAGACAAACAGCAGTCTGTAGTTTTTAGGAGGAACTGAGCAGATATAAACCATAAAGACAAGAACGTCTCAACAGAATATGGTTTAACTTAATGGTATGAAGAAATTAATGTAATTATTATTGGTTTCAATCAATTACGTATTTCGTTTCCCTTACAGATATTCCCCTGATATCTTATTCAGCCCGTAATTCACACACTGGTGTAAGTGATAGCTTTAAGGGGAGCTAGGGAGGAGAAAGGGTACGAGTAAGTAGGTGTGTTTTGATATTAAAACTATGTTATAAACTGCAAAAACGAACGACAAGAGAGTCCGACTTTTGGCGCCATTATTGTTTATTGAAACCACTGTTGATTAAAACTTTATTATATTAGGCAATAAAAAGAAAAAGGTTAAACAATCATATTTTATAGCAAACTATGGCTTAAAGTTTTATCCGCATTATTGTGGTGGAAAATAATTAATTCCATAATATAAAAAGTTCATTAGAGGAAAGTATCTAGCTTGTCAGTAGCCTTCTCTTTCTTTCTCTTCTGCCGTTCTATTTCGAAAAAAATTGAAAGGGTCTGCAACACTGTGTTCTTTGTCATTTCCATTCATAATGGTTTTCAGAATGTCCAACCTATGGACCATCATAAATCGGGACATAGAGCGCCGAATGCGTGAGTTTCTAGGGGGGTTTGAAAAGTGGAAGCCTTAAAATACCATTTTCAGCTAGCACTCTCAGGCCAAAGTATATGGCAAAATGGCACTTGGTGACGTTTTTCTTACTTTTACCTTAAAAAGTGGTTATCAGGTAGTAGCACCTATACTTCCTAAATACGATGGTCAAATTATAGAGATTGAGAAGGAAGAGAACCGTAACATGTGCAGCTGGTGTACTTTACATACTTTTATTCATTTATGTTATACCACCGTTGTGTTTAACACTCGGTTAAAGGAAGGAGACTCCATTGCTTTTAAAAATCGGGACATTTTGCGTCCCGACTGAGGTCGAGTCGGGATTCGGGATTGTCAAAATCGGGACTGTCTCGCCTCAATCGGGACGGTTGGACACTCTAGGTTTTACCCATCCAGCCATCACTAGTACTAACGAAAATACGGACTTTGTTGATTAGTCACATGTTGCTACATAATATAAACTGGTATCAATCATATATAAACATGGTAGCTACCTTAATTTCATATTAGATGATGTTCAACTTAGTTCATAAGATTTTAAGCAGTCCTAATGGCTCAAATCCTTAAAAGTACGCCAAAACAATTAGTTTAATTGCGGTTCTTCCAGCAAAAGACAATAAAACACAGTAAGCACAATTCAAAACCTTACATTCCATTTTACTTCGATAGCGAACGAAACGGTAGAAATTCACCCATGAGACTCAAAAATATCTTTCTGGCTGTTAAAAAGGCGCCAAATAAACCCCACGTGATAACCTGTCTCGTTTTTAGCCGGTGTATCACAGGATCTCATCTCATTATTCTTCCTCCCAACACTGGGGTCAGAGGATCTCCTTGTGTATCAGATGTAACCTAAAAATAACAGTAGTTGTCTAAGTCAACAAATGCTTCGGTTTTCATTTGAGTTCTTCATAGTAGGAAGACAAATTTGTGAATTGGTCTCACTACTATTTCAGCGCCACACTGCACTCTTGCAACCCGTGAGTGTCCATCTTGTCCCTGATAAGTATGGGTAATCCTTCCCAGTGGCCACTTCACACGAGGTAGATTTGGGTCTAAAAACAACATTTCCCTCTTTCAAGTCTTTTACAACACGAGTCCATATCGGTCTGGTATTTAAGGAAGGTAGGTCTGTAATCCTTTAACCAACTACGCCAAACTCTGGATACCAGCTCCTGAGCCTTGCACCATGTTAGTCCTTCACTCATTTGCTACTCCGACAAAGTTTTTTTCTATTGTTGCATTTTATTTCTTTTGGGATTTCACGTCGATGCACCGCACGCGTAGTTAAGCAGGTAAACAGGCACTAACCATCTCTTCCTCGTGGCGTTGTTTTCCTCGTCCTTCCTTGAACTGTGGAGAATGGCACCTGTCCAGCATAGTCCACTGCAGCGCTGCTTAGTCAAAGGCACGACAAGTAAAGCGAAGCCGGATACGAGATCTTGGTCTGTTTAAATTTGCATTGAAATAAAGCCGTCAGGGCGCACAGTGCACTCTGGCTGCAATGAAATGAGTCCTGGGCCCGGTCAGGGTTAATTACCATGACAACTAATAGGTTTTGTTAAGAGTTAACCCTGGATTAAAGTTAATCGGGGTTTTGAGGAACTGGGCCCTGGTATAAAAGGAGAGCAACCGATGTGATCGAAGTTTTTTTTCTTGGTTTTGAAAACGGGTTGTGCTTGGCTTGCTCGCTTCGCTTATGCTGAAATTAACAGGTAGGCGGACACATGGACTCATTGAAACTCAATATTCAAAATACAAGAATTCAGTACTTAACAATTCTTAACCCAATTTCTATTACTATTGCCGATTTTTCACCTGACTTCATAGCGGCCATGTTGATGTCCTTGAACAAAAGAATTTTAATTTTTTTCTTTTGTGTTGGACACCAAGATGGCCGCTATGAGGTCAGGTGAAAAATCGGCAATAGTAATAGAAATTGGGTTAAGAATTGTTAAGTACTGAATTCTTGTATTTTGAGTTTCAAATCTGCCGAAGAAATTTTAATTTGTCATTGGTATTTTTGTAGCTCTAAGGGTTTTTCAAACACTTCTATTGCTTACCTGACCATTTTAAGTCCGGCCGTGAAATAAGATTTCAAAAGTGAGTACATTCAGTGCGATTAAAATTCAAAACATATACGAGGGCGATTTATAACGTCATGTGGTTTGAAAGGACTCCAAGCTACTCTATACTGGCGTTTACACCGAATTAGTGAGGTTTTTTTTTTTTAAACTCAAACACTGGGCGACTAGCCATTCAAACTTCGGCATGATCATATAAAGTGAAATTGATCTCCTGCCTTTAAAACCACGTGACATCTCACATATCTAATTAGCTTTAAAAGTTCCGGAACTTGGTGTTAAAATATGCATTTTGTTTTCGTAAATTCTCTGCTAAATTTATTTTAAAACCGGTAGCAATTGTCTAGACGAAAATTATATAGGTCAAATTTTAGATATTTTATACCAGTTTGAAGATTTCGTTTCAGTAGCATTTTAAGATTGTCAGTTTCACCATGTCAATATACAATAACACGGAACTATTGTATAAAGAGAAGCAATATATTGGTCTTGTTGCATTTGCTAGCGCGGTAGCTACGTAGAGTCGTTTTAATGTTCACGAGCGACCACGAAATATCTCAACAGCTGCCATAAGTAGCACTCAGTAAACAGAGCGATCGCGAGGAGAAATGGAAATGGTCAAAGCTAAAAGAAATAACTTATGTTATGTGTGGTGGACAAGTACTGAAGCAGGGTTCTGTGAAACGTACGGAGAAGTTAAAACAAGAATATCAGAGAAGAAAGGAGTGGCTTGCAATGGCTTCGAAAATGAAGATGAGGCAAAAGAAGAACTTGCTCGGAGATTGAATGACATTAAAATAAGAGCCGAACAGGAAAAAGACAAGGAGGAAAAGGCTTCTACCCGCTACGACGTGGATGAGACTGCTCAAGCCATGAAAGAAGGTATGATCGATTGACCATGGGTTAACGCAGTCCCTCCGCAGTCATCTCCATATGGCATTTCCGGAGCGAAGTCGAAAGGCGGCGGCGATAAAAGAGAGAGTCTGGGGAGAGAAAATATTGACGGAGGGGAAGAGGGAGGGGGCGAAAAGAGAGAGAAAAAATTTTCTCTCGTCAGCAGTCCAACACCCACAGATATTTGAGAGTACAGATATTCCTTAACGCAACGAATCCTTAGTTCGCAATTGGAGTTGCACAGAGAAGCCCATCGGAGTGAAAAATGTCAAATAAAATGCAGGAAACCGTTTACGAAGTTTCTGCTGTAGTCGGATCAATAGATGATCAAATTGGCTTGGACAAATTGAAACATACGAATT
>JAOBRD021056008.1:0-11459 GCA_027575215.2 Hydrozoanthus sils | reverse complement strand
TTTGGAAAAAATTGAAAACACAAGTGATATTAATCCTAAATTTTACGAGGAACCAGGCGATTACGTGTTTATAACATTGAGGGCAAAATTCTTCATTCTCCGTGGGATGCCACAATAAAGCGCTGCATAACATAACTCATTTCTCCTGAATGAAACAAAATCTTTGCAACTTTGAAAATATTCGAAAATCGTTGGAAGAGGTTTGAAATCGTTTTAAAGGCAATTTTATGATTTTTAAAAAAATCGAAAAATCTTCAGAGGTGTTCGGAAACGTTCGGAAATCTTCGGAAAATTTCGAAAATTTTTGGAAAATGTTTCTAAGGCATTTTTGAGATTTTTTAAAATTTTTGGAAAATCTTTGGAAATTTTTGGAAGTGTACCAGCGACCAATTTGTGCTAAGTAATTTTGCCCTGAAAAAAATGCCCCTGCTGTTATCCAATCAGCTCGAAGCAATTTTGCCCTCTATGTTATAAAGAAGAAAACAATTCATCTATCTCAGAGGAGGAGTTAGACATTGATACTCGTATTTTACATGAAAATGGAACAGCTAATATACAACACAAACTCTGACTACTAAACTCTGCTTTCGATGTCACGAACAAGAGTAGTTACCAGCCTTCCATTTGTGTGGTCAAAGTGAAATCAGAAGTGTTTTTTCAGAATTTTAAATGCAAATTACACCAGGAAAAAATATCATAATCAAATTATTTTTTGCCATCACCAATATAAGGATAAGGGCATTTTGTACATACAAAAACCAACTGATATATACACTTTAATTTGCCATGAAAAAAAAATTGGTACTTGAGCATTTTTTTATCTGCTGAATGTTGGTAGTCTTGTTCAGTATT
The DNA here is from genome assembly GCA_027575215.2 of Hydrozoanthus sils. Lineage (NCBI taxonomy): Eukaryota > Metazoa > Cnidaria > Anthozoa > Zoantharia > Hydrozoanthidae > Hydrozoanthus > Hydrozoanthus sils. The sequence continues at coordinate 10,607 of JAOBRD021056008.1, read as the reverse complement.
ATCTTAATTCTTAGAGGCAATTTTAAGAACACCTTAACAACAATTTCAGGCTGATTCTGCATTAAAAACACTCAATAAATAAGAATAAGATCAGCCTGAACCCCCAAAACATTTGTTCTTTTATGTGGGTGCTTGCTGTAATGAGTTTTTATAAAGTTTTAAAAGCACTTTGAGTGATTTGCTTGTTTGTCTTCATTGTGTCTTCAGAGTATCAACCAGACTCAAAATGACAGAGCTTTAGTAGTAAGGTCTTCTGGGATTGTTCTGTTGAAGAAACACAAATCCATAAACTAAAAAATATCACCTCAAAGACAAAATCATTTAAAAGTACACAAAAGATCTAATAAATGCCCCGATGTCTATTAAATTTCAGGGGTTGGAGGGGGGGGGTATTAAATAGACAGGAGGTATTTATTAGAGAGAGGCATTTGTTTCACTTATACTGCAAGAAAGTTGATGTACTGGACACAGAAACTAACAAGATTCTCACTTTAAACTTAAGGTTGTTCAAGATGCAATTTGCAAGCCATTGCTAACCAAGCAGGCAAGATAATAAATAAACTGTGTTATTTACTCTATGAAGCATTTCTTTGGTTTTCGAGGCAAATCCTTAGGGGGTGTATTAGACATGGGGCATTTGTTAGAGGGGAGCATCTAATATAGACTTCACACCACAGGGAAGGTGTTGATTAGATACAAGATGTTAATTTGCGAATGGGCATTTGTTAAATCATTCATGGTACATCTTTGTTCATATAAAAATTGAGTTGCCAGAATGCTCTGCTAACTGTTCAGTATATAACAATAAAAACAATAATAATAATAATAATAAAATAATAAAATAATAATAATAATAATAATAATAATAATAGGTAATAACAATGGAGTAGTTGTACTAGTGGGGAGGTTGAATCAACTGGTTGGCCATAATGATGGTGTAGTATGGTACTGATAGAGCAATGGTATGAAAAGGATGGTCACAGGATGATGGTAGCATTCTAATGTATTCATTTGTTCTTACCAGAGGGTTTGGACGAAATCTGTAGGCAAGCATCATCCTCTTACGATATATTTCAAACTCATCATCCTCTTTTGTTACCTCTCCCACATGCGCTTCTCCTAGACCACCTGTCTCATCAGGTCTTCGGCCCCTAAAAACAAAACATTAGCAAAGTATGAACCCCCTACTAAACTTCAACTCTTCAAATTTAAGCACTTTGATTATATTGCACAAGTACAAAACAGGTACTGACGACTGCTTTACACACATTTGTTTGATTTGTTCAAAGGTGTTTGGATGTTAAATAGAACAAAGTTTAAAACAATAACTTTAAAGGAAAGTGTGTAAGACTGTTTTAAAGTCCTACCAAAGCTATTTAGACATTAGTACTTTTATAAGTCTAAGGGCTTTTCCAACACTTCTATCCAACTAAGTGCCTGCATGACCATTTTAAGTCCATGAAATATGGGTCAAACTTCAATTTAGATATTTTAAACTAGTTTGAAGGTTTTGCTTCAGTAGCGCTTTAAATATCTGCTGGTTTTTATTTAATTTCAGAATGTCTTGCGCGAAATATGCAGCATCCAAGGAAGTCTGAGCTCTATATTGATTCCAAATTTCCAAAGGTATGAGTTGCAACAGTTCAATATTTACAATCAAAATAAATCAACCCTTAAAAGTCACACCTTCAGGAGTAGTATTCCCCTTATGTAAACAAAATTCATAAACTGGAAATTAGAATTCAATTTTGTATCTTCTGTGAATCCCTTGGGGAGGGTAAACTTGGAAGGCGCTTTTCTCAAATAAAATTATCCTTGTGAGGGAAAGAGACAAAATAAGGGGGGAGGGGATAATACAGTTTTCACTCCAAGGGGGACCTCGTTAAAGAGAGGGTTTATTTCAGGATGAACAGTATTTCTCTCTTACTTGTTAACGGGTGCTGTGATGCCCTGACCCTCAGAGCCAAGACCTTTCCCTTCCTCCCAGCCAGCCCTTTTTAGCATCTGGTAACCAATATTACTCTCATTCAGTTTGAACTCTGCATAATCTGACAAATCAATGTCCATCAGGTTTCCCCCACCATCCTTCACAGCTTTCACTTTCTTCAAGAACTTCTCCAACTCATCTTTGGGAAGGAAGTCTCCAATATGGTGCTTGCCTTTGTTTGCCTCTGTCAACTTTTTGGCAAGTTCTGAGTAATATGCAAGCAAACACATCAAGGTTATGAAGGTAACATAGTCTGGGATAATGGGAAGGGGGGACTTAATACAAACTGACAACAGAAGTCTTCAGAACCATCCATAATAGTAAACCCAAACTCATTAATTAAACCAAGACTCCAATGTTCAAATATGTCCATTTGAGTCTACTTTAGGGGAAAAGAAAGATAGTCAGAAACAAAAATCAGAAAAAGAAAATAATTGTGCTACTACTCTGCTAAATTTGATTATCATCTATATTTTTCAGGGAGTAGGGCTTTACTTCAAACTTTGGGCACTAAAGGGAAAGGGGGGGGGGAGGGGGAGTATTTAAAGAGACAAGCTTAAATACAACTTTATGATATGTTAATTCATGTTTGTGAAAAATAACACCAGAGCTTTCCATCTTAAAGGGATCCTCAGCTGTACGACATTCCTTGTCTCAAAACAAAACTTTTGTTAAGTCTGTGTCCAAATCAGCAACTCAAAATTGACAATTCTGTGCATATTATTATCACCAAGCAATTTATTTTGATCTTTTCTATGGTTTAAATTTCCCGGGTGGCGCCATTTGGAAATATGATGTGTTTTGGTTGCAGTGCCAGTCTCCACTCCCGATAAATAAAATAGCAATGAACAAGAGGGGGTCTGGAACTGCAACCCGTAACACATCACATGTTATTACTAACCAAGAATGTTATACAGCTGAGTATTCCTTTAACTTGTTTAAAACAGTGTTATTAGATTAAAACATTTTTATCAGGTCAGACCATATATTACTAGGCCTTGAACAGGCCTTTTCAGGGGGCACAGCAATTTTTGCCTCAAAGACGTTGTTGAAGCAAGGAACCAGGGTATTCTTCAAAAATTTCTAGGGGCATCAAGGTAACAAGAAAAAATAACCACCCCAAATCTATGACAAGATGGGATAATGTCAAACAAGTCCTGTTTGAAACTAGTTTATTAGCAGTAGTTACCTTAGTTTGAAATCTTTTGTTTTCAGAAATTTTTTCAACCAGTTTGAAAAGCAGATTAACAGATATTTTGCAAAAAGAGCACAGTGACAGTCTTAAAAATAAGGGCAGGCAAAGTTTTGCCGTAAAATTTGGATTTTTTCAAGGGCACTACTGCAAAAGCAGTGGGCATCATAGCAAATTGCTGCATTGCTGCTAAGAATTTTGTGGCCTGTAGTAGTTACCGTCTGTATTGTCCATTTCAGCCTTCCTGCGCTTGTGTTCCCAAGTACCCCCCTCAATATCTTCATCAGAGTCATATTCATATTTCTCATCATTTTTGCTACTTTTCTTTGCCCTTGCAAGTTTTTGGGCATCTGTTGCTTGTTTGGCCAATATACGCATGTAGAATGCTTGAATCTGAAACACGAATGAGACATGGCATGTTTAATTTGTGGACAGAACTTAAGAACAGTAATACATATCTATTTTCCGAGAAACTACAAAAATCACTATCTACAAATTTGTCAAACTAATATATACTGTAAGTGATCTAATGAATCCCCACTCTCAAATATTTGTCCCCTGAGATTTGAAGTTTATATTAGATGCTCCTCTTTAATGAATGCCTCCCCCCAGAGAATTGCCTCAAAAACCAAGAAAAAACTCCACAAATTATTTATTTTCTTGGTTTCTTGGTCAGCAGTCTTGAACAACCTCAAGTTCAAAGTAAGGATAGCGCTCTTTATTCTTGTTAATTTCTGTGCTTAGTACATCGGTGAGAACCTTTCTTGCAGTTTAAGTGAAGTAAGTGCCTCTCTCTATGAACACCTCAATATCTATTTAATGCCTCCCTATGACCCCCAAAAATTTATTAAAAATTTATAAAAATTTATTAAAGGTGTTTATTAGATGATTTACAGTAACAATATAATTCAAACATCTCCTTTCATCTGTCAAAATTATGATAATGAAAACACATTCAAATAATACAAATAATTATGTATTAACAACAACAGATAAAAATCTAGAATATGTATTCATTGTTTAAACTACACTCACAATAAAGCAGCACTACAATTTTTTCTGCAACATACTAAAATGACACTTTTTTTAACAGCATATTATTTTACCAAAAAAAACTTGGATTTAACAAAACCACCAAACTCTGCTCAGAAAGTGAACTGAGTTCACAAATTTCATTATCAAAACAATGAGCACTACAGTTACTAGCTTGAAACAAATGACTGAACAGTCTGTAATCAATAGCTAGATAAATCACTATCTTATCATCCATATTTTTTATGATTTAAAGATCTTATTCTGCAGGGGCATAAAGTGTTTTCAGAGCTGGTTGGAAGTTTACTTTTTTAAAAGAAACTCAGCTTTAGGTCACAGTACTTAATTCAGAATAATTTTATTAGTGTAACTATGAAACTTTCTGAAAACAGGGGGCAAATTGAGAGTAACTTAGTACAATTATACAATAAACTATTACCTTAATAGCATATATATATACAAATGTTGAAAAATATGTTGATCAATATGTAAGCTCCACATCCACTCAAAATTTAAATTGTGTTATGGTATTCCAAGTTTTGCCATTGATTAGCTCTTGAACTTGCTTTTTGATAACTGACACATTCTTAGAAACACAGAGAGTCAAAATGTTGTCAGTTAGAGCATAATTTAACGATTTTGGTAAAGTTTTCAGTTTAATTCTTAAGATTACAGCATAATGCCAACAACGCAAAAACATACAGCATTTCAGAGCATGCACAGGGCACCAGTCACACCATCAACTGGGACAGTTACCAGAATCACAGTGTTCACGCAATAAAGACCTCCTCTCATCTCACCCAAGATCAGAGAGTGGATTTCAATCCACCAGGAGAGCCCTTGGACGAACCGAGACCGGGGATACCAATTCTCCCCCATCCAGCAAGTGTTGCTTGGCTGTTCAACATCATTTCGAGGCTAGGCAAACTTGACTTCACATTGAAAAAGCTCAAAAGCACTGTACTTGCTCAAATTACCTATTGGTGTTGTTAACAATTATTCCAAGAGCATGTGTTGGATATGAGAAGGTAAACAGCCAAAGAGGTGTGTAATGCTGAGTTAGCTATAAATCATCTCGTATGAAACAAGCAATAATGGAATCATTGTTTTATTAAATTTCTTGAGTTTCCCGAACTTATCGATACTTAAAAGTGTTAGCTAAAATTTATTCAAAACCATATTTCAGTTTTGCAACCCTATACAGTTAGTTTCCATATATGGTGAATTCAGTATATAAGCTGATAACTGAGATTGAATGAACCAATCAGAGCACTGGAAATGCAATATTCCAGATTGAAAATTTAACAACTAAGAATATTCCACTTTTTTCTAAATATAATCGATAACCGACTGGTGAGGCATTATTATTAAATACTTCCAATACCTCTTGTTGTTCAAGTCTTTGTTTCTCTCTCTCCTGCTCTTCATAGTTGGACATTGGCTGACTGTGTTCTGCAGCAGCTTCTGCCGCAATGGCTGCAGCTTCAGCAGCTGCCTTTGCTGCACGAATGGTGCCAGGGTCACTTCCATGATAAGTAGTTGTTGTTGCAACAGCAGGTGGTTCTTTTCCCCATCTACTCTTTCGCTTTCTCTTTACCCCAGGCTGAGTACTGGTGCCAGCCACTGACACATCAGAATATAATGGATTGCTGATTAAAAAAGGAATGTTAGCAGTTAATCCAATGCTGGGGTCATTTTAAAAGTTTAGTTAAAGAGTAAACTAGCTTCAGTAGTGAACTTCTCTTTAAATATTTCATTAAAATTTTGTTAGTCTTAAAAATAAAAATGTCACTCGAGGTATGAAAATGTTTAAAAAATGGATAGACTGAAAAAAAACTATGAATCTTCATCGTTAGCTTAAACTTTGTTTTGAGGGCTTTTTTATATAACACCGCAGCAAAGTATAAGTAGTACCTAGTTGGGTAAGATACCAGTAGTACCTTGGATTAGGTACCAGTAAGACCCTTGGTAACTAAGGTTGAATCAAGCCATACCAGTAGTATTTGGGGTGAATAAAAGAAAACTAAGTAACTTGTTAGCTGATTCATATCTCTCTGAAATTCTGAACAAGAACAACAGTAAATATAGACAGAAATTAAATCACTTACTGAAAATTCACAGAGGGAAAAACATGTTTCAGCCATTAGATATCACAATTTTAATTTCGGAATATATAGAAAACAAAATGAATGACTTAAAACAATCATTGTCAACAACAGCGAATGTATGGGATTTTTTTATCTTGTCATTATGAAGCATGTAATTTGACATGTCTGAAGTTACACATATTTACCAATTTCACAGACTGTTCCCAGCTGCATTACAAAAATGCTTTTTCCAGACATAAGATGGTTTCAAGCACCACAAGAAATAGCATTACAAGGGAAGGGTGGACCATAAATTGACAAAAAAAACCCTTACCATTGAACTATTTTGAGAGTAAAACTGTTGATGTTACACAAACACAATGTTTAAACTTCAGATTGTATCACCACATATATTAAAATAATTTTGCATTCATCAAAAAATATAGCACATGAAAAAAATAATACTGATATGGATCAAGAAAAGTAACAAGATTATCATTATTATTTCTATTATTATTATTATTATCATTATTATTATTATTATAATTATTATTAATATTATACAGCAAGAGCTCAAACAACGAGGCCAGGGGAAGTAGATTGTTAGGTTCTCATCAGCCTGTTTCAGAAAATTTTTGAGGGATTTTGACAAACTTTCATCGTTTATCACAAAACTTCAAAACCTAAAATTGTAACAAAGGGCCTGGAAACAAAACAAGTCAAAGTCAATGCTTTGATTTGAAATCAAACTGAAACAAAATATTTTCCCAAGAAACTATCATGACTGCCAAAAATTGTTTTTTATGTCATCTGTAACAGGGGTTTTGTTTCAGGTCAGACCCCATGCAACGTTTGTTTGTTTGATATGTAATGTCTGGTAGTTCACACACAAAATAATTATTTTTTAATGGGGAAATCGTTGATTGTACCGAGATGAATGAGACTTTGTTATGGCTCCCTTGAGGTATGGGATTCGTACACTCTTTCTAACTGGGGTCTGTTTTGGAATCAACTTAAAAATGAACAACTGCAAACTGATAATTAGAATTGCTGAACCAATCAAAAATTTTTAAATTTTTTGTGAGCACTTTACTGTATTTTGCTGTGTATAAGTCGACACCGTGTGTAAGTCGACACCGTGTATAAGTCGACACCGTGTATAAGTCGACACCGTGTATATGTCGACACCGTGTATAAGTCGACACCGTGTATAAGTCGACACAGTGTATAAGTTGATACCGTGAACAAGTCGACACCGTGTACAAGTCGACACTGGTACAAGTCGACACCATGTTTAAGTCGACACCGTGTATACGTTGACACGGTGTATAAGTCGACACGGTGTATAAGTCAACACGATGTATAAGTCTACATGTGTATAAGTCGACCCCCCATTTTGCAGCCAAAAAAGCGCAAGTTTTAGAGTTGCCATGTATAAGTCGACCTTAATATTTTGCAAGATAAAAATACCAAAAAAACTAAGTTTGTAACAAAAATTTGAGAAAGAAATACAAAAAACCATGACACAAATTATACAGTGACCAAAGTAATTATTAGTCATTTCATTTTTTACGATAATCGATTGTATGTACTAACACAATATGATGTAAAGATCACAGAATTCTTTCTTGCTTCAAGTACTTATCATGTAAATGCTGGTTTTAAATGTTTTGAGAGAGTTTTAAGAGTTTTAAAAATTTCATGTTTTGAGCCATATACAAGACGAGTGCGATTTTTAGACATGAATTTTTGGTATTAAAAGGTCGACTTATACACGGCAAAATACGGTAACTTTACTTTTTTTCGGTCTCTAGAGCCCTTCCCGGTTAACCCTTTAATGTCCAATCGGACGAATTCGTCCGAAATGCATGTTCCTTTGTTTTTCTCCCCAGGGAGGCCCTGTTAGGGTATTTTTGTCACCAGAGAAACATGGGATATCAAAACAAAAATTCTTCGCTTCTGCTGCATTTTACCCCATGTTTCTATTACGATTTGATCGTATTTTTCACCAAAAAGTTTAAGTTATCAATTTTGGGCTCTTTAAAAATGGCACCAGCTTTCATTCCATTTGATGAGGTGCTTCGTGAAGTTTTATAGGACGATTCTGAGGGAAATTATGGCAACGATTTATCAAGTGAGAGCGAGGAAGAACTCTCCAGTCGCCAATAATCATCTGAGAGCAAACAAGAGCATGAAAAGAACCACAATTCAAGTTCTTCCGAGGAAGACGAACGTGGAAGCGGTATGTATTGTTTTGTTTATTCAGTAGTATTTCAATTTGATGGTTATTGCAAGAGAGAGTTACGAGATTGTTTAGAATATACTACAATATCTTTTGACTGAAATAAGATATTTCAATAGAGTAAAAAATTTTGAATCTTCAATGAATAAAGAAGGAAAGTATTGCTTTCATATGTGTCTGTTTTGCTTTTATTTCCTTGTCATCATTACAACAAACTCATTCAGGATTTTGTTTATGAGCGAAGGTTTACAAAAATCACCCGAAAATCAATCAGGAGCACAGCTAGAGCTTCTGAAGTAGATTTTCTGTAAAGCCCATTTCATTCTGAAAAAAATGGTATATAATTTATACGGGTTAAGATATAAATCCAACAGCTGAAGTCGCTGTACTTGAACCTGAACTGAAGCTCAAAAAAAATTGATCTCAGAAATGTGGGTACTAAAGGGTTAATCAATTCCGACCCAAGAAACACAGAATGTTGCACTTCAGAGAGTCGAGTTTTAAAAATTTCTCCCAGGGAAGCATGCCCCCAGTCCCTCCTAGGAGTTGCATCATCTGCCGGCTAAACCACTACATCCGGTACTTTCGAATACTAACGAAAAACCCTAAAAATCTATTGTATACAAATCTAAAACATAACGAATGAAAAAGTGGAGCTCAAAACACATGTAGGTGCTGACGAGAACCCTGGCCTAAGGTGTTGAGATTACCAATGTCTAGCATGTGAAAGTTTGAAAATATGGTAAAGTGAGAGAAGGTAGAGAAAGTTGCAATAATATGGGTTGTATAAATTATTAAACAATGAAATTTTGGACTTATTTGTCCTAGTCCCTAAAAAGGACTGGAAAAAGTTAAAAATGGGATGGAACTGGGATTTAAAAAATTTTGAGGCAAGCCCAAAGGGGAAAACAATATTCAACATAATTACAATTTAGATACAGGTCTACACAGGAGAGGGAAGGGATGGGGGGGAAGGGGGGGGGCTTTTTACTGGACCTGACATGAGCTTAATGAATCAGGTTAAAGAGTGAATGCTCCTATTTTAAGGGCAAAAAATGTTGCCGGATGCAGTCTAAGGAAGATAACTGAGATAAAGACATTGACTATGCCGTACTTACACAATTGAAGATCCGTTTGGGTTCGTCAACGTGAACACTGCACTCTGTCCTGTCCTCGCTCTGTCTTCTGGTGGGAAGACTTAATTATAGCGCCCGTCAGAAACAAATCTCAATAGTTCAATATTTCTAAACAACCATTTAGCAAAGTGAAACGAAGACACACTGAATGCTTAATGTGCACCTAGAGGATTCTGAAAACTCGAAAAGGAATTTGATTTTACCATTGCTCTCTTCGTCGGAGTCCGGTTTTTCGAACACGTCCAACCTTGTCGCTGGCGGCTTGGCAGGTGCTGTCTTTTTTACCGTCGTTAACTTCATGCTCACAGGAGGTCGATTTTGCTGTGAATTCTGTTGTTGTTGCATGGCTTGAAAGCGTTCAAAGAAATTGCCATCGTTGGCGAACAAAGTGCCTGTTGAAGACGTTACATTTGAGCTATTTTCAGGCCTTTGAACTGTAGACGGAGAAAGACCGCTGCTACTTCCTTGTAAAGCTGCTTTTCGTTTTTCTTCTATCCGCCGAAGCAGCGCCTTTTTCTTTTCTTCTATACTATCTTGCAATTCGCCACTGGACGCCATTTTGATAACCAGCAACATCCACAATTCCTTGCGGGTTGTGCTTTTATGCGCGCGAGACACTCTGGGAAGGCGTACCTTTCGTACAGTACTGACTAACTTTTGTATATAGTGTGTTCCAGAAAATATCCATACCCCCCCCCCCCCCATGGAAGGTTACTGGAAATTCCAGGGGGGTTGGGGGTCAAGAGGTGCAAATTTCCAAGGGGTGTTGGGGGTGAGAAGTGTGATATATTTCCAGAGGGTCCAAGAGCACTGTCTGAGGGAAACCTACCAATTATCGCGTTTATGATTTGATGAATCAACAAATCGATGAACTCCAGTATATTTTAGTGTACTCAAATGCAATTTGCACATTTAGTGGACATTTCCGAGC
>JAOBRD021055900.1:0-28120 GCA_027575215.2 Hydrozoanthus sils | reverse complement strand
GCTTAATTTTGAAGTCTCGTTGTGGACAGTGAACATTTCGATCGTATTTTTGAAGCTTTTTAAAACTTTTCACATTCGTGTTTAGCCGCTCGCCATCTTCAGCTTTCATTGACAAGTTTTGTACATGCGCAACGCGAGTTCACTCAATGCATAAATCACTGTATGTTTCAAAGTCCGAAATTTTATTTTTTTTATTAAAAGACCTATTAGTTGTTGCCATGTTGGAAAATAAAAGCTTCAGCAGAAATTTTGATTCATATATCCAGTTGTTTGTTTATAATAAAACAATTATTCCACTCATGCTTGTTGGATGCGTGTTCGTGGAATAATTGTTAAGTATCAACTTACGAGGTTACTTCTAAAACGAATTTTAATGGGTGACCATTAAAGTCCAACGGATTCCCACTACTGTTACAAACGTTTATGGTGCCTGAACAAATTGTAAGGGCTTTGCAGAACGTGTTACAGGAATAAGACTATTCTCTGGATAAGAAACGGTTTCATATGGCTATACATCTTTCACAGCAGCCACAAGACTTTTGAAATTGTAGTTTCCATGGCGTATATCTGGGGTTAGTTTCCCATCTGGTCAGTCAGATTGAAGTCTGTAGTCGAATATTCGAGTCGGCATTTTTAGATTATGCCACGAGTTTACTAACTTCAATGCGAGCAACCTGATTGATTGTGGGTCTTTGATCAGCCTCTCCAGATACACCGTATGTCTGCTTGACTGCACTTGTATTGTCAATACAACCATGTTGATGTGTTTGTGCATTCGTATTGAAAGTGGGTGAGGCTCTTCTAATCCGAGAATCAAAAATGGCCTTATGGGAACGTTTCCGACAGTGCTTTCCAAGTGTGGATTTCTCAAAGTTTCGCCCAGAGAAATTCTTTGGTCGCGAAAAACAGAAAAATTTGATGTACAAGGCTGAAGATGGTGGCATATTAGTTGTGTTTGATAGCAATTCGGTTGACTTTAAGGACAGTTTATACTTCTTGGACGAAATGAAGCAAGCCTTGAGATTTCCCTTAGAGCTAACACTTAACCCTAAACAAACCTTATTGTTGATGATTGGTGATGTTCCCTTTCATCTGGGAGAGCAACTAAAAAAGATATAAATTTATGCCACACCAACTGAATTCTTCACAGTACCCGTGCGTGACGTCTTCACGCACAGGCAAATCGTGCACTTCAAAGCAAAATGATTCGCCTCGGTGGCTGGAAGGCCCCAACATGAGTTATTGACCCCAGCAGCTTAACTTTGCCCTTTGGTGTGCGCCCACAGGTTGTAGCATAAGTCAGTGTCTGCTATTCGAAGATAAGATAGCTGATGGCAGGACCGATGTGACTGACTCAGAACTTCTCCTCCCGCTACAAATCAGGGCTATTCTCTGGTTTCATGCTTACTTCACCGTGAGTCGCATTTTATTCCAGTTGGGCAAAATTCAAAGTGTACTTGCACTGCTGACAGAACCATCCTTCAGCCAAATGGACCATAAATATGACATTGCTTTGTACGAACATCTCTGCAAAGAATTCGGAGTCGTTTTTGCTTTGAAAAGGGTGCTAACCACAGGTTAGAATTTGTTTGTGTGGTTCACAAACGAAGGTCCAGTAAAAACTGATTACCTCTACCCGGGGCAATTCAAATTCAGCGACGAGGGTGGAAAAAGTATTGATGGAAACCTCGCCCAGTACATTCGTAACACTGAATCTGTAAAGTAGTACGAGCATTTCGTCACGTCCGTGTCCCACAGCTTAACAAATGCTGGCCAAGCGCACCTCAACCAGTCTATCAAGGCACTTGTTTACTGTGTCCTTGGCACGCAGGTCAACATTCGAAGCAACATTCTGGGAAACACTGGCAGCCTGCAAGAAGCTCGACAAGAGTTCTTTGTTCTCTTCAAATCTGACGTTTGGCAACCTGACATCAGTAAGAGTGTACAGCAGTTTCAGCTGGCTGTGCAGGTAGCAAAAGTGAGACTGGATTTCGCCATCAGTCCAGGCACATGGTTGATGCCGTCAAAGCTGGTGCTCAACACGGAAAGCACAGTTAGGTATAACAGCAAACTCAGGTGAGCAAGCCTGGAGATGAGTCTAGACGTAAACTCTAAAAGCTTGGCATCATGGACATGTCTGGCGATTCCCCGAAAATGAATAGGCCAAACGACCACCTTTCTAATTAAATCCGTGGGCACACATTGGCCAAAAAGCCTGATGCCAAAAGATCCACAGATGACGATAAAAAGTCAATGCCACGTGATGCCAGTAATAGTCCTCACGATGAATTAAAAGTTGGGATCATTTGCCAGGGTGTCAGACAAAGTATCTCTAAGGAGGCCTTGGGTATTTTTGAGCTGATCACGCTTTCTCTAGTAAATAGAGCAGTTTCTTCCCCCTTTGGCCCAATGACTACAACTTTTGTGGTACCACCTCGACCTGCAATGCTTTTGAGGGTCAGAAAGCCTTTCTGCAGTTTTTCCTTAGGAAACAAGATTTCCCCTCATGTATAACGTTTTTGCCACAACCATCTATGAATGAGGTTTCAGCTGTTTCTTCTGTCGTCATGCATTTGTCTCGTAGTTGTGTGCCGGCATGCAAGTGCTGCCAGAGGTGTGTCATTACCTGCTGATTATGGTTGAATCAGGGGCTGCAGTTCATTACTGTCTTCACTACAACCAGCATCTGCGTCAGGGTCTATCATATCTGGATCGATGTCCATCTTTCTATAACAGTATAGGACTTCGTGTTAGATGTGTTCAACAGGGCGGTATGCTCAAAATGGATATCAGTGAAAACAATGTCTCTGAGTGTAAAGCTCCATCCAAATCATGCTGTGAAGACGCCAAGGGCACTCAAGGCGGAAAGAATGTGACATAAGGTAACTTTCATCCCATCCAAAGCCTTGCCTGGTGAAATGGTATATGTTGCTGTGCCAAAACTAGACCAGGGGGTAGTTATTGGTCCAGGCACCACAGCCCACAGGTTCGACCTGATTGTCAGTGGGCATGCAAACAACTACGTGGTAGACGATGCTTCCCATGCTCTTGTCGACCAAATAACGTTTAAGTTTGGTGGCAAGGTACTACAGGACGTGAATCACTATGACCTCTATCAGATATTTGCTGACTTCTTTCTGAAGCATGAAAGACAGAATTGCATTATTGAAGGGATCCAAAGCACAGACCTTAACAAGTTCAGATCTGGAGCAGGAAATGCTGAAAAGGACAACCAAGTGATACCGGATAGCCCCGGACCAAGAAATTCTACGAACCATGGTGTGTTCTTCCAACAAGCCTTGAACGAGGCTATTGTGTTTGAGATCACTCTTGCACTGGCAGGCCAAGTGGTTCTCAGCTGACCCGTTAAAACTGGGATATGAGCTGAAAAATATCGAGCTGGAGAGCAAGGTTATCCAAAACAATGCTCTTGCTCAGGATATGAGCAATGCCTACAGGAGTGGTAAGATGTTCTTCTATGACAACATCTCTCTACACAAGACGTTCACTGTCAAGAAAAACACTGACTCCATAGTCAATGAGGCCATCAACAAGCCACAAAGGTCTATGAAGGGGCTCTTGCTTCTGTATGTAGAACCGTATACAGCATGCACTCATGACAGTCAGAAACTTGTCAACCCTGACATTAGTTCGGTCGAGGTTACTATTGATGGCACACCAAACAAAGTATACAGCTAGGGAATGGAAGGCAAAGAGATGTGGGAAGAAGTGGCACGGCACTTTATCATGGTGCAAGAGCAACATGAAATAGCTCTGACACCCATATCTTTTTACACTGCAAACCAATTTGGCCTATTCATTGACCACAGGCAACATCTGACAACACTCTGCATGGTAGGCTCAGGCTGGTAAACAGTAAAGGTGGTGTCCAGTTGGAAATGAAGTGAATAACCTCTGGGTCAGGAAACTTAACTGTCACATGCTCGTGATCAGCAACACTCAAATCAACCCGTTGAATAATCAGCTTGATTCTATTCAGTACTAATAGTTGCTTTGCAATAAATATAAACCCAGATAAAATTCCGTTCATTGCATTCTTTGTAGGCCCAACCAACTCTGGTAAAACTAATTGCAGTGGTTTTAGTGAAAAGTCTGTTGCGACAGATCCGCATTCAACAGATTTTATATAAGTCTGGCAAATAACAGCTGCTGACAATTAGACCCACGTTCATTTCGGCAATATAAGAGTAAGAATGGAAGAAGAAAAACCGATGTGCAGTGATCCTAGTTCCAATGTCAAACTATGTGAAGCTTAGTGTTGTCGTGGCTGGAAGTCTGGCAACAAAACGTTAAGTTTGGTTAAGACCAGTTCGTAGTCACGCTTTGTTTTGCCCTCTATACGTTTCAGTTTTTGTCTGAGGTGATTTCCTCCGCAATTACAACACAGACAATAGTCAACCTGAACACTGCCGTAACCTCAACATGGCATTGGAAATTTCATTCCCTTTATGATCTGGAAATTGTATTGTGCGCAGATTGTGCCAATGCAGTTCTTTTCACAAGTATTGTGTTTGCCTTGCATAAGCTGGGCGCATTGCTTAGTCTTAACATATAAGTGGACTGTTACACTTGCGTATCTAAATTGGTGTCTGGAAAAGCCCTGTTTTGATGTAGCCCACGGGGAGGGACAGCCGCATCTCACAGTTGCCCCTTTGTAAGACTTTTTGGTGGGTGGGGCTGGCGCTGTCCCTTCTTCTCTTTCCATTACTATATAGTGCTAACTACTATTGCTTTCGCTTCGACTGCGGATGGGGTGGCTCTCTGCTCTCTTTACCCTTCTCTGGGGTTGATACGCCCTCATATGTTCTTAAAACATACCTATGGAGGGAGGGGTGAAGCTCGGGGCTTTCCTGGAACTGGAGTGGGTCTCATTTGTTGTTCCCAGGGAGGTTGTGTGACAGCATTAATAACAAAAATAGGTAATACGATGAAAAACTGCTTTTTCCTCCCATATTTCAGCAGCAGAAAGTCAATTTCTCGAGATCTGAAGTCTGTAATGCCTGAAACACAAAATTTTGACAAATTAAAAGTTTAAATTGATAGGGTACAGATTGCCATAGAGTCAGTTTCTGTTCAAAAGGTGCACAAAAAAGTGGGCAAATTTTGTAAGCTAAGTGACTGCTCATAACTTGTTTTCTTGCCACAGTGAAATGTAAAATCCCTAAACTTTCTTGCATGCGTTTTTATACATGCCGAGACTTTGTTGCATTTGGCTAATGTTGGCAAATTTCTATCGAGTCGCTCATCTTGGAAATAAGTTTTACCAAAATAATCTTTTTCTAGCAGTTAATATATCTATCAAAGTCATGAAATTCAAAGTTTCAGCCAATTCTGAATTTTACCCCATAAGGTAATCATTGTTTGAAAATGGGTCACAATTTCAGATTTTTAAAGTTAAAAATTTTAGCAAATGTTTGAGTTCTCACAAGTAACTTTAAATCAACAGCTATCCATTTCTATCTGCCTTAGTCACTAGCTTTTTATCTCGTTAATTAAGTTATAAAACAAAGACAAGTGTTTTTTTCTTTTATATCTTCACAAGAGTTTCGATTCTCTTACCCTCGATTGCGGCGCGATTTTGATGATTTTTCCACTTCTCAAGCCGTCTGGAGTTTCTCGAGCTTTGCTCAAAATTGAAAAAACTCCTGGACAAAACATCAGGGTCAGGTTTTGGAACTTGTGCCACTTGTCACGCAGTGGTGAGAGATATTTGCTCTTAAAGTTGTATTCATCGTGGATGATATATAATTTATGTCAGACTGTTTTTAGTTTATATTACTTATCATCCCTTGTTCTTGATAATTATGAAAAGAGAGTTATGGCTCTTTTCCTTATTTTAGAAGGTTACTTTGCTACCCAAACTTTGACAACTTAAGGAACACTCTTTTTAATATTTTGATTCGCAGTTAAACCAGAAAATATGAAGGTATCCAAGTCCTTTGCCTTCCGAAAAATCGGAGATGGATTGAGTGTAAATTGTACAGTGTCTGGAATACCTACTCCAAATGTCACATGGAACAGAAAAATCGGCCCCAAAGTTTCTGATCTTATACCATTGACCCCGGTAACTTTGGGCTACTCAATCCTGAGGTTCGAGGATATTTCAAAAGATGACGAATCTCAGTATGTGTGTCTTGCAACAAACCCTACAAAGCTTGATGCTAGTGCAAGTTTCTTCTTAAACATAATATGTAAGTAAAGTTGCAGCTTTGTATTAAGTTATGCAGTAAGCGAGTAAGAGCTTAGCACAGATTTTGTTTACTTTAGGGTGTATGTTGTGTTCGAGTGGATAATAATTTAGGATGTTATGCTGTGGTGCGGTCATTATAGTCTTAACTTGGTTAGTAAAATGTATTGCGCGAGTAGAGTTTGTTGTAGAGTAAGCTCATGACGTAAAATCGTAAATGAATTCTTATCTCTTTGCCACAGCGTTTTAAAAATATGGTGGTGATGGTAGGTTTTGGATTATGTAGAAAACTATTTTGAAGTTTAAAGTGCCTATCTCACCGTTTTATTGACTATTTGGGGTTATTTTTCAGACACTTATCAACAATTATTCGAAGAAAAAACGAGAAAAAAAGGCCTTGGAAGGAAAAGCCTTCAAAGATGCTTAAAAGGCCCTATTGGGTTTTCTGTTTTGAAAATACCGTGTGCAATAAATAATCTAGGTCGAGTTTCGTCACTTTGAGTTGTTGACTCAGAGTAGTAAGGTACTTTTGTCTTATAATCAACATCAATATCAAAGAGTTATAGAGAGAACCAACGTTCAAAATTTATAGAAAAAAAGTTCCTTTTCCGCCATAACTATGCCTAATCGCTGCATAGTTTATGAACAAAGCAATGTTCCAGCCACAAATAACGGAAGTTCCATACCGATAGAGTCACGAGGCCAATTCTTCAGAAGAGACAGCGCCTTTGGCTGCATTTCCTGACAACCAAACGACAAAAATTTAGGGTGTCCGAGAATAACATGAGTGTTTGCTCGAGGCATTTCGAGCCTGAAGAAGAAGGATAAATGGAGATATGGCGGCTTGGAAACACCACTCAAAGGCTTATCAAAGATGAATTTGGAGTGGTTCCAATACCATCAATTCATGATTCAGACAGAGCGCCATCACCGGCCTCTGAAAGGGAACGTCGTCAGGTGAGAGCTTTGCTCATTTTTATTTGAACTTATGTCAGCCTTGCTCCTTCCCTCTATCTCTGCTACGTAACTGATCTTTCTTATTCATTGTTTTCGATTTTTGTTTCAATGTGTGGAAGTTTCTGGGTACTAGTTAACTTGGCACGTGTTAGCATAAATTTTTCTGGTCGTTATCGGGTAAAGGAAAACTGAAGTTAAAAAAGAGAAATGTTTTTTCTCGCAAGTATCAAATCGTTTTACATTTTAAAAATAGAATTATGGTTTTTTTTTTATTTTGAGAAGCCATATTCACAGCAATAATGACAAGCTTAACTTTAAGTCGGCTTCTGGTTTCTGGTACAACGGCTCAAAATCTATTTTCAAGTTAGCCATATTGTTTTTTGACATCATTTCTCTAGATTTCATAAAACCGACTCACAACATGAACGGAGTTAAGTAAGAATTAACTTTGTAAATTCTTGTTCAAAACTTCGAAATAATTCCACATGTGATTTCACTCATAAAAAGGACAGCAACAAACACAGTCGATCTGTTTCTACCGTATGCACTCGCACTCATATGTGCTCGCTCTTTTCTAATTTCTACGTTTGCCTTTCTAGGAACTGAAGCGAATTTATGAGGAGTATGGAGTTACCAAGGCTACTAATGCTGGTGGAGTAGAGAGGTTGAGAGCCAATTAAAAGTCACTTTTTATAACAAACTAGACGCCATCTCGGCGTGAACTCGGGCTTCTTACCATTTCAACTGCTGGAGTGCATGAAAGAAATAATTGTTGAACATGAATTAACAAAGATATTTAATTTGTTGAAGCTTATGAGTATTGGCTAAAGGTTGTGCAATTATTGCGAGAATTTTATAATATTCAGATTTATTATCTAATATGTTACGGTCAATCGCGAATTAGCCGGCATTCAGTCTTAAAACTCCGCTACGCTTTTTACTATTTATTTGTTTCCTGATGATGCCGTACAGTAGATCGTCGAAAGCTCGGAACATTTTTATTTTTTTAGCAGTTGCTCTAGGCCCAAATTGAATTCTAACTTTTTCAACTAGAGCAAAATTAACATACTGACTAGAATAGACCCTTCTCGGTTTTTGTCGAAATTTTATCAAGATCAGTGAGGCAAAATTTATTACTACTGGTTGAAAGAATTCCTTACAATCAATATATCTGCCTAGTTTGTAGCGCGTCTAATTGAATAACTACTCAAACGCATTTGAAGCAAAAGATACAATAATGAGACATTTTTTAAAAGATATAGCTCCAAACAAAAAAGAAATGTATAATTATTAGGATACCTTATGAGTTGTTTGAGTTTGTGATCTACATTATTGACTTTGAGAACGAAAAACTCTTAAACGAAGTCAAAACACTGAAAAAGCCGTTTAAATGCTGTCAAGCAGTGGCCGCGTAACGAAGATGCTTAACACGAAATATAGCTTGATCCCTTTTTCTGATTGAAACTCGTCTTCTAGAAAACAAGAACCGTCAAGAGGTAGACTGTAATTCAAACATCTATTCAGTATTTTAGATATAAAGAGCTATTAAAACGAAGTACGTAATTGTTGTTTTTTTGAGTAAGCACACTTTATATGTTTTGACCATACGTTACTTCTGCAGGAGAATTAAGAGTTGTGAAAAAGTAAAATATAATACGAATAGAATGATTTCGAGTGAGCATTTTCTAAGGCATAGCTAGTATAGTGAAAGATCATCGAACATCAGCAATAATTTACGCGAGAGTGAATCGATTCAAAAGTAAATTTCCACAAGATATATTTAATAGTTACCAGATCGCTCCGTATGTTGTCGTACATTTGTTATAAAAATATCACTAAATGCCTATTTTCAAACAGTTTTCTTAAATTAAATTAAATCTACCCAATTCAGTGTTAACAGCGATGTGAACACAAAGCAGACATGAAGACGCCTCCTTGTTTTTCTGCGAGAATACAGCTGTTTATTATAAACTTGAGTTTGTGCGTTGTTTATTCCTCTCCTCGTAACCAGTAAAGGCCTCCTTGTCTTTCGGGAACTTGCTTCTTATAGTGTGGTAAGCACAGGCTGGTATTGGGTATCGTTCCCCTCCCATATGCCCATAAACGAGCTGAACGAATTCGCGGTACGATACGCCTCGGAAAACCTGAAAAGCAGTAGGACAGGATGAGAAAAAAAAAAGGGAGTCGAAAGAAAGCGCGTTCTTATATTCAACAAGCAATAGTCCAAAACGAGTAAATGCTAATACACAGAGTAGCAGTCTCTGTTTCACGAGAACATAGACCTTATGTCTGAAGCTTTAGTTACTGGATGTTGTTGGAAACACATTGACATACACAGTAATTTCTCCCTTCAACGAAGAGTAAGAACCAAAGCACGTATTCATCTCGATACAATGCTGTGTGCTCGGTGATGCAAACGAGACGATCGACAATTCTCGCTGGATTTCCTCGGTGGTCATGGACTCAACGCATTTGTCAATATCTAAGCAACATTGAATTTCGTAAACGTTCTGCATTTCTCACATCTGCACCTTGAAAATAACGATAAGAATTATTATAGAACTGAATGGAAAGGTAAAAATCACAATATGAATTAACACTCGCTATCGAAACTATTTTTGCATAACAGCACGAAAAGTCACACATTTCTGACATATATTTTCCATCTATGGACTAAATTTTGTTCTGCAGCTAAGAGGCATTCAAAGAAAACATAATTACTTCAGACCCTGTATCTCACTTTAATCTTGGGAGGAATTAGAGAACCAGCTCGTGCTTCGATCGTTATGTGCGAGTCAATTCCAACCATGAGCATCTCCCTCCCCCGTGCAAACGCTGAGCATTTGATAGAAGCGGTTAGCAATTGCCTCGTGACATCCGGTGGTCATTTCTGACGGTGCTCAGAAGTCAAGAGTTTCAAACACCGTCATTTTGGAATAAGAAGAACATTTATCGACCATAAAAGACCTACATGTTAAACAAGAAAACCATTTGCTTTTTTCTTTGTCCGGTGGAATCTAGTGTCTCATTTCATGATCCTATTAGTTCAATATTATAGACCATATGACTGCCCATTTTCGACTCATGAGTAGAAATTATAATATAATTATAGGCCACAAGAAGAAAGAAAAAAGAGCATCCTCTATAATATACATGAAACGTTGGGTGGAGAGTAAAGCACAGTAGATTCAGTTCCCACTGTTTTATCCAGTTCTATTGAGCCGAAACAGTTGTGTTTATTAAAATTTGACAACTAATATTTTTGTATATCGGTTTGATGGACTTGGGGGCAGGGCATTTGACCATCATAGTAGGAACGGGGGGCAGGGCATTAACTTACGAAAGTTGCCCGCTGGGCTGGGCATTTCTCTAATTTTTTCAAATGCCAGGGGTTTGCCCGGGGGGAGGGGGTGCTCGCGGCTTTAATTGACTCGCACATTACCAAACAAACTCGGCCAAAAGTGCGCGCCTCTGTCCTGAAGTGCGGCCTGAACCAAAACAAATTCAGAACTACATGTAAGATAGCCATCATGCCAACTTTCGATGCTGTTTATTCCGTCCAATCTATCCTTTTGCTCTCCTTTTTTTGCTTCTTCTCCTTCCTATTGTTTTCTGTATTCGCGAGCTCACGGTACAGACCAGCGAAATCACTGTCGTCTCTTTCACTTTCATTGTTCTCCCTATTTTCAGCTAGAAGCTTGAATGTCTCTCCCTCGCTGGACAGGGAAGATGCCTGCTATCGTGCTTTCGGACTCAGAGCCGTAGTATGCTATTTTATGAAAAAATATCGTAAACTTTAGTGAAACAGAGCGCTCTCCCAATGATCTGCCGAGCGTTTGTGTAGCTTGCAAGATTAGCACACGTGGTAACTCTCACTACTATGACGTAAGCCTCAAATTCGGTATCAAAATGATAAATCACGCCCAGTCACAACTCTCTGCAACTTTTGAAAATCAATAAAAAATTAAACTAAAGGGAAATACACGAAAGTAGCCCGAGAAAATGTTAATCAATGTATAAATATTCTTTAGAAACCGTCAATAGAACGGTGAGATAGGCACTTTAATAGTTGTTTGATTAAAAAAAAGAAACTAAATGTCTGTTACGGCATGCAGTAACAAAACATATACATATTTATGATTTATTAGGTTAAATACAACATCGAACTATTTTTATTCAAGCAGAGCTCAAAATATGACACAAACTATTATTAACAATGGTTAACTTTTTTTTAACTCTTCCAATTTAATTTCAATAAATTATGTAACAAAAATCTGAAGTTCTTTTATACAAAAGCCTTTCGAAAAGTCTAAAGTTCTTTTGTTTTAGTATCACTTATGGTCAGAAATGACTTCATATCAAAAGTTACTAAAAAAAAACAAGCTTTAAAAAATTTTACGAGAAATCAAAAATTCAAACAATCAAGATCCCCCTAAGTAAAATAATTTTTGTTGAATGTTATTATTGTAATTTTTGTAACTTTTGTCTTTGTTCTTGGCTTTTGTTTAATTTAATATATAACTTTCAGGCCTATTGTATCACAACATATTGTTTTGATTTCACACGACTAGTTTTAACGAAATATTGTCATGTAGTTTAATCTCTCAGTTGACCCAACGAGGGTGTCTAGATGGCAACGAAACGTTGTCTTTTGAATCAGTTTTAGTAATTAAAGAGTGGCTCAAAGCATTGTTTTTTTCTGGGAAAAAGTCATGCCGAATCTGTTTAACATAGGAGGAAGTAATGTTGTGAACATTCTTAGAAGGATTTTGCATCACAAGGCCTTAACGAATAAAAGCTCTCAAAAACAAAGGCAAATCGGTTAATGTTAGAGCTACAGCTTTACATATCAGGGATTCTTGCTGGAATAAAAAATGGTCTGAATATATATACTCTTGAGCTTTGTATTCAACTCAGTTCGCATTACCATTTGTTGTGCGCATTTGACTTGCATTTGATTCTTTTCTTTTATTTATGAAATTTTAAACAGATATTACTGTAGAAGTGAATAACCTGACTGTGGCTGTCCAGAGCAAAGAAATCTGTTGCCCAATAACAGGCTATCCTGCCCCTTATTATTCATGGCACAAACCAGACGGAACAGATGATAAAGGGAAGTGCATCGAAGTGAAAGGGAGTGAAGACTTTGGTACATACAACTGCACTGCATCCAGTGCTGCTGGTGTTGAAAGTGTTCAAGTGAAATATGGCTACGCAAGGGGTGAGTAGGCCGTGAGAAGGTTTTAACATTCATAAGAAAATTTAGGAGAGTTGTTGTTGTTTTGACAAGCTTAATACTATAAGAACTGTAATTTAAATTGGTTTATTTATTTCATAATTCGCAAAGGTACAGTATGTGATTCACGAATATAAAATATTTAAAATACTTTACCTACTAGTATAGCTTTCACTTGATAATGGCGTCATAAAGACACCAAAACGTCGTAGTATAAGAACTGGAGTTTGTTTCTTATCCAATCTTTTATATGAAATTTTAAAATCTATTTCTTTTGCCATTCAATTTTTATTTTTAATTTTTATTGTTAAATTTTCATTTCGGCATCAGTAGCTTTATCGTAGAATTTATGATACAAACTTTAAATTTAATTTACATAAAAATTATTTTTCAACCTTTAGATAAGCTTTCATCTTATAACAGTAACTATAGGGCGCTGTAGGGCATGTAGCTATTGTTTTGTCTTTTATCAAATCTTTTTTGGCAACGTTTTAGTTTACTTTTGTTACCGTAAAGTGATACCATTGGGGATAGTAATTAGAAGAAGCGCTGCGAAAATGTGTGTTCAAATCAGTTTCAGAACTTGGCTGGGCTAAACGTGCTGATAGAAAGCTATCTAGATTGCAGACTAACTTTATGTTCTCTTTGAAAAGTTTTCTGCAGAAATTTTTTAGCCTTTGGCGATGTGTTTTACGAAGTGCTTGTTATTGTTAAATGAAAAGATGAAGTAAACTTTGAGAGTGATTGTCCAGTAGAACTTGAAAAAGTGGTTAGAGTTCTTTGGTTTTAACCATTTTACTATTTTACTATTTTTCTATTTTACGAGATCTATGACTCAGACTCCAAAATTAAATCAATGTCTTCATAAGTCAAAGCTAAACAAAGGCTAAACATTGCGTGTGCCTAAGTGCCAACCGTTTTCCTAAAAAGGAGGGGAAAAATGTTGGAATTCCCACTGTTGGTTTTCGTTTTTCTAAGATTTGGACTTCAATTTTCGTATTCCGTTTTCCTACGATTTTAGAAAACAGTATTGTTGCTGTTTTTAGTTTGTATTTAAATGCGAAATGAAAATTTAAAACTGCTAGATTTTCTTTTTTTTGGTATTACCGACCGGAAGAATGCCTGCATTTCCTGTCACATTCATGGCTATATTTTGGCGGGAATGATTTTTAAAAAATGGCGGCATTACGCCTTTAGGAACTGCTTTAGAAGTTACCAATCGAAGTTTTAAGAGTATCATTTGTTTGTTTATTATTTATTTATGAGGAATTTTACGAGATTTTGATCAAACAATTTTCTCAACGCCAAAATGTCAGGAAAAGTGTCTTAAACAACATTAAAAATCCCAAAAAATGCCTTTGGTGGAACGTCCCCAAAATTGGCGTAGAAGTTCACCAAATTAACAAGCACAGGGGCCCCACACCATGAGAATAACAGACAAGTTTTTGTTTGCTGTAAACTAGTAAAACAGCACAGATTTTATTCTTATCAAACGGAAAGAAGATTTACTGTCGCATCTTATGCTGGAGGCAAGCCTGTACCCAACAGAAGAAACTTCCCATTGACAAGTTTCCACCTCCAGCGACCTGGTTGTAATTTTTGGTTGCCCTTCCACTCCTGAGCTTTAGATAGTAAAATATCTTTCTTGGTTTGTATTGGGAATCATAAAAAAACTTCCCTTTGTTGGCAGAAGAAAACAAGTTTTAAACTTCTCCAAAGCAGGAGAGCAGTATAAGAATGGGGGTTCTGGGACAATTGGCGCACCGGCGCACAAGTGTAGCCCAGCTATCTTAACTTTCAACGCCAGATTCGCTCACAACTCCCAACTTATGGAGAGCAGAGTGGTTTGCAGACTCAGCCCCAGCCTCTTACTCAAGAACAAACGGCTTCAGTTTCAACTCAACCAGTTTTTCCCCAAGAGATCACTACTTCTGGCAATCGTGGCAAACCTTAGCTACTCCAATCAAACCAACAGTGCAAAGTTCAATAAGTGATGAGCCCAACCTCATATCCAGTCCAGGATTGCTTGCCTCTCCATGCCCTACTCCACCTTTTTTAGCAAGACACAGGGTACAACCACCACAAAAGAAAAAGAAACCCGCATGGACAAGTTATATAAAGGCAAGCCACACTGAGGGGGAAAACCCACCACTCCCAAAGGGAAAAACCAAGAGCTAAAAAAGACTACAGCATGTTGAAGCTGCTATTCGGGCTTTTGTCCAAGACTCCATGGCTCAGTTCGTTTTTTTTATTTCTTTTTATTAACCGCTAGATCTAAAAACAGAAACAGTTCAAAGTTCAAAGGCCTGTGGTGTATTGACAGGTTTAAACACTGATTTGGCGTCCACGCAAAAAATATGAATCAATAAGTAGTTATAATAAAACAACATAAATGACCAGTTATTCTTAAAATAGAATGTGATGTCGTTCGAAACCGGTTCTGACCAGATGTCAGTAGAAAAGTTGGGCATGAAAAACTCCAGCGGTCACAGTTGTGGACTGGAAAAACCGGTTTCAAAACCAGTTGACTAGGGGGCAGGGCTATCCCTCCTAACTCCGGTTGACGCTGGCTGGGGATGGGCTATACCGATTACGTTATCGCTAGGGGGCAGAGCTACACTTTTGTGCTGGTGCGCCGATTGTCCCAGGACCCCCATTCTTACACTACCAGGAGATTAGATCGTATCAGAGCATTACTAGAAGAAACAAATATGCATAAGTTTGTTCCTAAGTAGGTTCAGTTTACTTGAACGGCTAGTGGACTCACAAGGGATGGAGGGACAACAGAGACGCAGCAACAAGTTTGGTTATTGTCCATGCCAGCACTCGTGAACAGTACAAGGATCAGCACAAAGATTTGACAAATGCCAAGTGGCAATGTGCTCTCAAGAAGGTCAAACAAATCTGCACAGCGCATCTTAACACAAAAAGTTCTTTCATTTCCGTTCTGTCTGCTCAATATTACAACGGAACTTGTTGCTGAGGATAAAGTAAATGCGAATAATGCTTGCATGTGGGTTTCAAAGTTCTCACACTCACGGTTGATATAAAAGAGTGCCTGTGTTTTCCCTCCGCACGAAAGCGAGGTTGTTACTCTTTGCATCAAGGATGGCTGTGTCTCTGTGATGGGAAAATGCAAGCAAGGATCTACAGCTGTTAAACACCATTGCTACTTATTATGGGTGGTTTGACAATCCCGAGAAACAAGACTTTTTGACCTACAAAACCAATAGCAATAGTTTTTCAGCCTTGTCAGTACTGGCTATAGTTTGCTGGTTGTACTGTTTTAAACGCTACAGCAGATTTAGATTTATTTATTGCGCAGACTGCTGTTGCTTCCGTAAGAACAAAGACAACAGCACTAGTGGGTGAAGACACGGATCTTCCTGTCTTATTCTGCTATTATGCTGATCATTATACTAATGATTTGTTCATTATGCCAGAACCAAAAATGACATCAATGTTCAGGAGAATTTGGAAGAAAACGTAGCTACGTTTTGGAACACAAAAATATAGACTATATGTTTTTTCTTAATTCCTACAGTTAGTGCAGTGCTCAGATATGACACAAACTCATGTGTTCATGGAGTAGGCAAAGCAGTTGTTTTAAATAAGTTCAAAAGTAACATTATCTTCCGTCAGCAAGGTGAAGTTTTTTATGATTCCCGATACAACCCAAGAAAGAGATTTTACTATCAAGCTCAGGAGTGGAAGGGCAACTAAGAACTACAACCAGTGGACTGGGGGAAGAAACCTTTCAACAGAAAGTTTCTTCCGGATTGGAACAGGCTTACTTCCAGCACACAAGTCCCTCTTAGAAATGATTAGATGAAACTGTAAATCTGATTGTAAGACAATGCGATGCACATGTAAAAAACTTGTTTCACAATACTGTTCTCCTGCTTGCTGGGTTTGCAAAGGGCAAATATGTTTCAACTCAGCGACAGCTCTGGAAAACAAAAGAGTGCCCAAACAGTAAGTCGAAATGTTGTTTTTCATTTTCATGCAAAATAAGAAACCAGAGTCACCTAAATGCAGAAACTCTCAGTTTCTGCTAACCGCTGACGAAGATACGTCGCATTTCACGTTTTTTTATGATCCAGTCAAACTTCTTGTAAGAGCAAACAAAATCTAGCCATTTTTCTCAGTTTTACCTCACAAAATGGTGGAAGGATCGCAAGAAAACAGAAGGGCGCTTGGATAATTAAATGGAAGGGCGCAGCAGCAGCAGCGAAAATGCTGAATTTATTTAATATTAATAATAACAGAAATTAACAAAAAAGAAAGTTGTATCATGTGTCCACAACAGTATGCGCCACACTATGGCCCCTTGAAATACTTTCATATCATCCTAACTGAAAAGTAACTAATAAAACGAGGTTTATTAATGGTGAACTTAAAGTTGCCGACGTTGGCAGCGAAACTAACTTTGTCTAGAAATTGTTCATGCCAATTCGATCAACATTTAAGGCAGAAGAAAAAAACCTCCAGATACGATCTCTCTCGGAAAACGCTTCAGTGTAGGCAAGCATTTTCAACATTTATACTTATAAGTGAAAACGGAGATAAGCATTTCATTTATTCATTAACTACTGCTGTGCAAAAAAATAAGCTCCAGTTTAGCAATCTCCTAAAGAAGCAGAAACATAGTTTCTCACGATTTGCATCAATTGATAAAATTTAAATTGCTTTTCTTTTACACTTTTTAAAAGACTTGTGATTGCAAATTTATTACTGGTGAGGGTCGAAAGTCATTTGAAGTCTTGTTTTAACACTGAACAATCACTACTAATCCCTTTGAGATAACTTTATTTCTTCTAACACATCAAGTTTCCAACAACACTTAAAATATAAATGATATAAAATATTGGTTTGAGAAAAATTCGCACAAACGTCTCCACAACAAACTCGACTAAAGTCAATGTACACATCAAACAAAATTCTTGAATCTACCATTTCAAACAGCATCTCAAGCATCGATCTCCAGTCGTATCTGTTGAACTCGGTTACAACACCAAATCATTGGAATCATGGACGAGGAGCACTTACACTTCTCACACGAATAGTTTACCAGGACTTAGCCAAAAGATGCTTCTCTTCACTCAAGAACAAGAAACTCACGAAACGCTTATTTACACAAATGAAACGGAAGACTGACCACCAATATATGCGGTCCCTTATCATCAAATTATCCGATCTCACTCTTTCAGGGGAAGAAATTGATACCCTCAAGTTTTGTCTATATAACAGCTTTAATGATAAATATAAATACATAAAGGAGTCTGTATGTTTCTGTTACTGCGCGTTTTCATTCCTGTCGAGTTAGATAGAAAACCTGAAACATATCCCCTGTGCTTCTACTAATTGATTCGCACAGAACACCTATTCAGACCCCAATCTAACTTTTAAAACGTACACATTATCCAAGAATTCTCTCGTAAATGGCGATAAAGATTGGACATTAGTTGTTATGCTGAAGATGGCACACTTAAACAAACTTTGTGGTTGACGAAGGTAAACACTGAAACCAACCACTGACGTAACCTTTCAAGACCTCAAGTCATTGCAAGAATTCGTTCACCTGAGTTACCAGAAAATCCATCAACTTCAAATGAACCAGCACCACTTTTCGGAACCGTTTGACCACTAAAATTAAACTATAACATCAACGGAGTTACTATTTGGAACTATGGAAAAATAATTTTCTCGACAAACAGAAGGAAGAATTAATAGAAATACCCTCATGGTGCCTACTAATTGTTCATTTTGCTATTGAAGGAAAAGGTGAATGCTCACGCAAGCATAGGGGTAGGATAGTTAAAGACATCTTGTTAGAGAAAAGGCTTTTTAGCTGATGATTAACGGCCTCAAAGGATGACTCATTAACACTTAAACTTTAGTTTGAAGCCCATTTGTGTTGAAACAAGTCACTGCTTGGTATCCATGATTATTACTGCGTATAACATGAGTTTTTCTTCTGCAGGAAAAAACAATACTGTGAAAAACGAAGGAGAAAAGTTTTTGAGTTGGATGTGGGAAAGGCATATGGAAACAAAGTATTACATTGTAACTGGAGAAAAAAAGGCTGATTTTCCTCCGTACTATGTTGCCACTGGAAGACGACAGATGGTAGAGATAAACAGATATATTCTTGATCGCAAGACTCAAGAGAACCCGTTATATTTGGATATGAATGTTTTTGCAGTCCTTAAAAACGAGGAAAAGGTTTTTTTGGGTTCCAGTGAATTCGTAATTAAGGTGTGTTTGTGTGTAGATGAAGTTTTGTTCGTAAATGCCAGTGTTCAACCAAAATCGTGCTCAGTATTGGTTTAAACATAATTTATTACTGATTTGAAGGTTTTATCCACTTAAAATAAGTATATTATAGGAGAGAAAACTCATTGTTCTTCTTCTTCAAAAAGAAACCTTTATCAATGACTTTACCTCTGGAAACAAATTTTGGTTCGGGCACAAGCTTACTTTGTATGGGGACTTATGAAGTGCTCTTGGCCCCAAATCCCTATTACCCCATTTCGGGCTCGGTTTGAACACTTGAAGATGGGCATTTTTAACTCTTCTCCCAAACTATCCCTGCTACACACAAAAACCTTAAAACCCATTAGACTAACCTTGTTGCCGGATTTGCCATTAAAAGATTGAAATCCACGAAATCTCCGAGTAGTCAGAACTACTTTTTTGTGCTTTTTGAACTCTGCCTGAAACAATCAAGTGCTCAAAGGTTCCCTAAACTAAAAAGAGGGTGATTCAGCCTGTAGTCAATATGAGGGAACAGGTCTGACTAAACATTCGTCCAAAAGAACGAGGCAGTGGCATGGTGTACACATAGCCGCAGTCGTACTGCAGACCTAATTGTCTCAGTAAACAATTTTTATAACACAACTGTTATTGTTCATGTTTTTGTTTTTATTGACATTGTTTCTACAACCATCTCCTATTTACTTCTCTCAAGAAGTATGGATTAAGCACTGGTTGATTTCCTAATCCAACAAATTGCAAAGTTTTGCAGCAACATTTGAAATTAACAAGAAAATCTTGATAGAATAGTTAAGCTGAATTTATTGGGTTTTTATCGCATGTGAACTTTACAGTCTTTATCAGATTACCAGTGAGATTATGCAGTATGTGTTTTATATATGTTTTTTCTTATTTATATTGTATGATTGAAGTAAAGCTTGTTTCTTTTACAGGACTGATTGGAAAACCGTCTTTTGTAACAACTGGGCAACCTTGGTATCTTCAAACTTCCCTTGCTGTTGGCTTTGTTCGAAAACCTTGATGTCTCTTTCGCATTTTGTAAAGCAGTGAAAAGTCGATCGACCTTTTTTATTCAAAATAGCGGTCGTATTACTGCTTTACATTAAGGGCGCAACCTTTTTTGTGACATCATTAAGTGTTAGTGCAATTCATTTAGCTGAATGACTGGTTAGTACAGGTGAAGCGTAAGGTAATGCTTTACAAAAAAAGTTATTTTTCTTGTCAGTCTTTCAGCCACAAGTTTTATCCAGCACTCATTTTTATCCGCTGATATAATTATTTTAGATCGTTTCTGAGGATATTTTCGTTTTGTGTTTAAAGACATTACCATCATTTTCACTACTTTGACACTAGTAGAGCTCGGGAAGTAGCTTTCCACAGTGCGTTGGCACCAGATAAAGCCTGTGAACAACAAAAATGTGCATTAATCGTAGCCCTTAAGCAGCGATGTGTGCACTCGCCAAGACCTTTTTTTATTGGCTGACACTGATTTTGTGCACTAATCAGAGTTGCTTCCCATTTCTAGAGGCATTTTGTGCACTAGTCGGAATCTGTTGATAGGGGAAATGAATGCGAAACGAAATATGTATGGCCAGAACGAATTTATTCCACGCAGACAACCTACTAGCCGAAAGGATGTTGCTCTCTTTTTGAATATTAACGTTTTTCAATCCGATTTTTCTATATGTGGGAATTCCCCAAATCACCCCAAATTCCGGTTACTACCAAAAGATATATAGTACTTGAACAATAACTAAAAATTGTTCTTGTATTTTGGAGAACGCTCCAAAAACCGGATCGGTGATTATGGGATTATTTTGTCCCTGCCAACTGCTAGTTGACCCCCGGGTCAATTGACACGTGCAAGTCACGCTAGTTTACATGTCAATCTAAGCTTCTCTGAAGAAAAAACTGACAAAATTCTTCAAATATATACTTGTTTTGAATTAAACTTCAACTTATCTTCTAAAGGAGAGGCCGTTCAATGGTTAATTTCTGTTCCTGCTGTGCCGGATCTTTTAGTTTGGAGAGTGGCAACTGCGAGTCTAGGTCAGTTTTCCGTGAAAGTATTCTTACTCCGTTCTTTGTAGATAATAAAGATTTCCAGCACTTTACATGATACAAAGCAGTCCAGATAGGAAAACGTAGCACAATCTGGATCATTTGTACCAAGCTGAGGTTGTGTGCTAGGATGAGTAATCACAGGCACCCCAAGGTTAGAGGAAATCTGATACTGTAATGATATTATTAATGTTGACAATATTCCACACAAAGTCTTATAAATATAGACAAAATTTTAAAATCAAAATAAGAATTTCAGTGCCTTAATTCATACAAAGTAGGGCCAAATAGGAAAACATTGTCGCGCAGTATAGATCATTTTTACCAAGCTGCGTGTTTGCTGAACGGCGATGATAAACATACAAAATGTATCATGGTACTGTTGATTGCGTGACTAGTCTATTTACGAATGTCTCCAGCGAAAAATTGCAAAAATAGGATTTGGAAAAACATACACATTATCATTGGGTTTTTTTTATTCTATTTTATTTCTCTTATCATTTGTCATTTATTATTGATATTAACGATTTTATTTATTTATCTATCTATTCGTTTGTGTATTAACTTCCTATATCTGACTTATTTAATTTTATTTTGTCCATCGTAGAGCTATTTCTAGAGCATTTACATACAGCCACGGCCCCATTGTTTACTGACACTACATTGTATAGCCCAACACCTTGCCCGATATACTTTCCACCCCCAATGAGTCCACTTTCATCCCCTAATGATGCCGTAGATCAGCGAAAGCCTGGAAGATTATACCAAATTACCGTAGCATACCTGGCCTCACTCGATTTTAAACGTTCATTTTATATACACATTGTGTTATATGTGAATCAAAGAAATGATTGGCTTTCCAACATCGATGCCGCTTGATCGTGAGAAAAATCTTTAAGATAATGACTCCCTAACGACTCCCCTCCCCCCGCTTCCGACGGCCCTATCTCCAAAGATGAATTCAGCTCGGATTAACCTCGAGCCGTTTCGCAATAATTTTCCCTCGTAAGCCTAAAAATGTCAGCGCATTCTTGAAACGTTTGTCCTGCGTCTTAGAGGCGCAACAGTAAATTTGTGGAGGGGAGGGGGGGATTTAAGCCACATGGCTTTTTTGCAAACAATTCCCTTGTGTGGACATATTAGGCCAGTACATCAACATTCTACAGGGTTACTAGGCGTGCGTGAGTTAAAGTTCTATTTTTCCTTCCACGAATATTTTTTTGCTCTGACTCCCCCCTTCCCTCCCACCCTATAAATTTACTAATGGTCTGCCCCTAAGACACAAAGCTAAGAAAGGGACGCAGTCTTGTTAGCAACCCTCAAAAAATCTGGGCAGGTTGGAACCATGACACTTAACCAGATGTGGCGTTTGGAATCTGTGGATTTTGTTTTTCCGTCACTAAATTCTTTTAGCTTTAAAAACACGTTTGCACCCTAAGTTGTTGACTAAAAGAATCAACATAAGAGTATGCGTAAAAGAATGACTTCATTTTCTCATTTAACTCTCTAACTACAGACTCGCTCACTTCTAACTTACTAGGGCGCTCAGTTATGAGAATACTGCTTTCCGTAGTTCAGAATGTGTTCATGCAGTTCAAGTTTGGCTTGAAATGTCTTGAAATGTATGGCGCTTTCCCCCTTTGCGTTGATGTCATCTGTGTCAATGATGAAGTACTCGCAAATAGTTTACATCGAACGAAAAAAAACGTATGGGGCGAAAGAGTAGAAGTCTTGCATTTGCGAAAAGTTTATACGGGAGCCAGTAGAAACAAAAAAAAAAAAAGAAGACATATCCAGCTGGTTATGTTCTACACGGGGCACTTTATGACAAGTCGGACTGTACCATTGCAATTTCATACTAAAACCACCTAAAACATTAAAATAAATATGATTTATTTATCTTTCATGCAGACATTCTATGGTAGTAGTTTCAACAGTGGAACATTATATTTGCTAACCATTCTTTGTTAACCACTTCCAAAATAGCAGGACGTGTCATACAAAATATGAGTTTGCTTCCCCATGCACTAAATTTTGGCCGGAGACAATCGTTGAATATCTCGTCACGCAGTGAGAGGTAGCGCTCTATGGTTTTTTCACTCGCGGACACCCCAAGATTGTAGCAAGTCTAACTATACCAAATGTTTTATTATTGACAGTTTCTCAAATAAAGTCTAATAAAGTTGGTCAAAAACTTAAAACCGAAAACATTGAAAAAAAGTTCATCTGCTTTACGCTCACCTTATGCTTGTATTTGGTTTGTATTTTGGGCGTCATTGGAGTTGTTTTAGGAAGGGGTTTTCCACTCAACAGCGATCGCAAAAACTCTTTCAGAAAAACCTCCAGTCGCGACCAAACTGATACACCTAAGTTATAAACCCAAAATAAACTATTTACTTCCAATATTTTTGGTTTAAAAATTTTGACTAAATTTATAAGACTGTATATGGAATGTTTACAACATTAATACGGCCATTATCTTGGACTTGCTACAAGCTTGAGATGCCTATGGTTTACTCATCGTAGCCGTTAATCGAACACACAACTTCAGCTTCAGTTGGACAAATGATCCAAATTGCGCTATAATGTTTTCCTATCTGGACCACTTTATATCAGAATCTGATTTAATTACAAAGAATGGAATGAGAACTATTTATTTCCAAGTCAAGGGAACAGACCTAGACTCCAATCTACAATATCGCACGACAGGAACAGAAATTACCGGTTGAACGGCCTCTTCTTTAGAAGATAAATTCAAGTTTAATTCAAAACAGGTACATATTTGAAGAATGATGTCAGTTTTTCTTCAAAGAAGCTTAGATTCACTTGTAAACTAGCGTGACTTGCACGTGTCAATTGACCCGGGGGTCAACTAGCAGTTGGCAGGGACAAAATAATCCCATAATCATCGATCCGTTTTTTGGAGCGTCCTCCAAAATACAAGAACAATTTTTAGATTTTGTTCAAGTACTATATATCTTTGGGTAGTAACCGGAATTTGGGGTGATTTGGGGAATTCCAACATATAGAAAATTCGAATTTGTTCGTAGCGGTAAAGTGTGTTTTTTAGCATTATGCAAATTAGGTACAAGAATTTTGCTCGTCCGCTGATATTTTTTCCCTAAAATTTAAAAATTTGACGTTTTTGAATTGTTAGATATCTATTCCGTAAGTTGTAAGTGAAAAATTGTCAATTTATTCGCTCGTTTATGAAATTCAGATTAATTCTGTCACTTGACAGTTTTTTCGTGTTCAGCGGCTAAATTTTTAGGCCTGCAGACGGTTGAAATCGAAAATCTGAAATAATTCCTAAACTTGGTCGCATTTTGACATTTGAATACCAAAGGTCTTATAAGCTTATTAAAACCTTATTACAAACCGAAAATTAGGGTAGGTTAGGTTTTGAGCTGTGGCTGCGATTTGCTGATTTTGCTTGATTTTTCTGTGCATTTTCTCTTTAATTTCGTGTGACATGATAGAAAGCTTCCAATTGCAAGGCAAGTTCAGTATCTAGTCCCAGGCTTTTACTTCGAGTCCTGCCTTAATAATTATTTCTTAAAGTTATCCGTCATTCCCAGAGTAACGATATTTACTAGTGCTGTCATGAAGGGGTTAATAAGAGCTTTTTTGTTATTGTTGAGGAGCAAAAACATCGCCAGAACTTGAAAAAAATACTTTATTTTCTTAGGTTCGAACAGATACTTTTGAAGCCCTTTTGTTTTTAAAATCGAAGTTAACATTCTTCTTTTTATTGAATTGAAAGAAATTGAAGTTTCGTGCAGCACTTTAGTCAAAGATTTCCTCGGGCTTGTAAGTTAATATATGTTGTAAGTTGTAAACAATTATTATATATGGTTCGTTAGTTTGTTTACAGGTAGACTTAGATAGATTTAACAGAATTAAGTATTTCTTTATACCGCAACCAACCTCTGAGTAACTATAAAAATATCGCGTTCGCAGACTGTCCAACCTCCAGAAGGCTTTAAATCGGGATAAACTTTTCTGAGAGATGCTGTTTTTAAAAACGTCGAAGGCGCCTTTTGCTAGGGGGATCTGGGGGCATGCCTCACCCCCAAGAAAGTTTTAAATCTAGAGGCTCTGAAATGTTATTTCTGGTGTTCTAACAACAATTTCTGTAAAAAACTCCCGGTAAATTTGATCGCAACCTTTGTGTTTCTTTTCTCAACAAACTTTTGTGTTTGCTCACGAAACATTTATGGGTGATAATGAATGACGGGTCCACGACATAAAAGTACTTGATTTTATTTGATATTTTATTGCAGTTTCTTCAGTTTTTCGGGACAACAGAATTTTAAGTATTCTACAATTCGATTTCTTTTCTGTGAATTTGACAAAATTCTCACACAACTCAAGTCGAAATCGGGATTTTTTCTATCCCGATCACATATTGGTCGAGAATCGGGATTTTCAAGCAAAGCCGGGATAATCCCGACGAAATCGGGATGGCTGGACAGTCTGCCGGTTTGCCGTTGTAGCCATTCGTCAAGCTGTGCCCGTATAGAATATAGGTATTATATATACAAAAAGCGCTTAAAGATATGTGCGATTTTGGTATATTGCACTTTAATCGCGAAATACGGTTTAAGTTGTTAAATTTAGTTCAAGGTTTATACAGTATTGTAGGGAGGAGGCCCCAATCATACCGTAACATCTTGGAGGTGGTTTCCATCGGACGTAATTTTATAAACAAATCCAGTCACCTTCGAGACATGACACAAAGAAACCTTTGCCTCAAGTGGGCAGTCAAATAGCGTTGGACTCGTTAAAACGAAAGACTGAAATCCTCCTATTATTATTAGAACTGGTTATGTTATGGTCGCGTGGTAGGGTTCCACTATAGTAGTATTGTCTGACAAGTTGTAATCTTGTAGTTTAGATATTGTCTGATCATAGACGCAATAAACATATTTACTATGCTGTTTAATGAAGTACATGAGCTGGATGTTTCGAAAAAATGGGACAACTGTAACGTATAAAGACGGTAATTACCTACTAGACTGCATCTGACGGGTTTTGTAATTGTGTTTTAAAACTGTATTGTATAATTTTCGGAAACGCGAATATTGTACTTACAAATGCATATTTCAAACGTCGATTATTAACGAGGCGATACCACCGTACCAGGAGGCCCTACGAAAAGTGCCTACCATCACAAGCAGAAATACCAACAAGTAAGAAAGGAGCACAAAAATAAAAAATGAACTGCCAACTAAGTATAACTTGGTACAATCCTCTTTTCTCATGCAACACCAAAACAAAGTAGGAAAAGCGTTCAAGAACATAACGAAACAAAGCTTAACGACCAACATCTTGAGTCTTTTATGCAGGCGACAAGATTTTTTTTCGCATTTTATATTAAAGCAGTAAAAGGTAAATTGACATTCAAACTAGAGGCTATATGCAGTTAGACACCCCAGGCAATACTTTTCCCTTGCATTTTCAGCTTAAAAGTTGAACAGATTATTGAGTGTATCTCTCTTTAAAAAAAAACGAAAACCTTTAGAAAGGTGCCAAGGAAAACTTGGGTTTTGGTGCCAGAAACTATTTTTTTCCCACAGTTATCCATCTATCAAGTGTTACTATCAATGAAAACCCAGATTAAGGTCATTGCTCTGAAAATAATCCGCACATAGATTTTTTTTCAAACTTTGTCAGTTTGTTCCTTTGTATATGTTGACTCCGAAAATGGAATAAAAATTGATGGTCACCGATTTCGTTTTGGAGTTGCAGAGTGTCAAAATATGGTTATTTTGTGCCAATTTAGTCAAAAAATGCCATCGTCGCAGTTTTTTGTCCGACCGCCAATAACAAACTATTACTGATGTACACTAGGGTGACTTGTATTCTTATCACTTTTTTTTAACTTTCATTCGACCAAGCTACACATTTAAGGAGTTAATCAACATGATTAATCAAGGTTAAAGTTACCTTATTCCTAGTTGAAAATAGCAAAAAATGGCCCACCAGAAGGATTTCAATTACCCAAATTCTGTACTTTCTATCGATAGATTTTGTTTAAATTTTTGTACCAGTTGGGAAAAGTTTTTTTTTTCCAAAATTGAAAAAGGAAAAGGGGGGTTCCTGATGTCAGTTTTTAGATATTCAGCAAAGTAGTGAAAAATTAGCATCAAAACGATGTTTTCTTCGAGGGGCCTGGGGCGAGTGTGGATAAGCACACCTCGATTTGCGCCCAAATGAATGGAATCGATTCTAGTCAACAAATACATGAATTGTTAGGCAAAATTGAGCCAATAGTGAGAAATTTTAGTACAAACATAAAATTTGTGAAAATGCGCAGGAGAGCTGCGCAATGCCAACAGAGGAATGACCTATAAGACAGCTGCTAACACATACTAGTACTGGTTATAGAAATACAACTCTGCAAAGTTTCTGAAAAATAAAATATTACCGAGTTTCCAACGCATTTTTTCAAGATCTTGATGAATTCACTCAACTACTGTCTTGATTAGAGTAACTATTGTAGCTGGCTCCACCACAATGATAAATATTAGCTAGGACAAACATTTTCAAACAAATAGGTCACAACCATTTGCAATTTCTGTTACGTAACAGGTTACCAGTCCCTAGCCTGCGCGATCAAAGTTAAATTTCAGTTCGTTTGCAGTAACTCGAAGCAACAGAAATCTGATAAAGTCTTTTAAAAAGGGAGTTTTCTCACGCTTGTTTCCGACATCTGAATAACTAAACACCTACCTATGTTTTTCGAGTATTGAAATATCTACGAGTTGCATTCTTTCCAACGCGAACGCAAAGCGCCTGTAATTTAACAAATTCGTGATGACTTCGGAAATTTTTATTTGTTCTTAGCATATCGAACTGCTCGCCTTTAATTGTCTTCTCTTTCTAAACGCTTGCTCAAGTTGATTTCGAAGTTTTCGAAAACGGACAGCAGTTTTTTGTTGCGAAAGCTTTATAAGATATATCACGTCGTGAGCGACAACTATTAATAATCAAAGAATACAAACACATGACACTCACCATAATTTATTTCAATTCTTCAGATGTTCAAAAGCACGAAAGAACAATTCGAATGTATTCGATATAATCTTTGTAAAGCCTTGTCTCGCCTCTAGATTGATCGCTTTCGCATTTAAAGCTCTTGACTTCAACTAATGTCTCAGTAACAAGTCTGTTTCAATATTTGCCTCAAGCAGTTCAAGACATCATGACAGGTCTTTGAACGTGGGGAGAGGGGTGAGGACTGTGGCCATGGGAGATGGGGGTAGGGGAAAGTAACAAATTGATTCGTGAAAAGCCGCCGTTAAGCTTTCATACCGGAGCATGGGTACCATAAATTCGAACGTGGGGACAGCGGTGAGGAATGTGGCTGGCCATAGAGG
>JAOBRD021055477.1:0-11466 GCA_027575215.2 Hydrozoanthus sils | reverse complement strand
AGTTCACTTGGCTTGATAAATACCGCTTCTATCTGAGGTTACCATATCTGAAAATGATTACATATGCAATTGAAAGCATCAGTTAACCATTAGACCATATGACTGTTCATTTTCAACTCACAACTATATAGTATATAGGTCACAAGAAGAAGAAACAACAAACAACCTGTGTAATATGTGTGATAAGTTGGGTGGAGGGTAAAGCAATGTAGACATTTAGTTTTTGTTCCCGCTGTTTTATCCAGTTCTGTTGAGCCGAAACAGTTATGTTTATTAAAAATTGACAACTATAGTTTGTGTATTTTGGTCTGATAGAGTTGGGGGACAGAGCATTTGTCTACAAAGAATGCCCGCTGGGGCCGGATGTTTGACCAGGGGGGATGTTCGCAGCTGGAATTTACTCACACATTACTGCATACCAACTTATATTTAAATTTTGTATAAATGTTAAGTTTATTCTAGTTACTAGTAAATACAAGTTCATTTTGCTAAAACAGTTTTGACAATCTGAACTTATTTTAGATGTTGGGGGTGGCAGTTTTCATTTTTTTAGACACAATACCCTGCTGAAAAAAACTCCTTGAAAATCAAATTTTACTCCTTGAATACTCCTTGAATTTTGTAGCTGATGGTCAGCACTAACCCAATAGTAATTTATAGACTGAGATTAATTCATTACATATTTATAACAAGAAAAGTTTTACAAATACCAGAAAATGTTAACAGAGATGAACAAATTTAACACAACCCAGTAAGACTTAGATTATAACAAAAGGATTTCGAAACTAAAGTATTGTGAAATATAAATGGTTCCAAGTCAGTAACAGTTGTTTTATATATTGTTTCATTCCCTAGCTGTTTTGCTGCATGAATGAAGTTTTGTATATTTGATATATAACTACATGTACACCGATGACTGTGTAAAACATATGTAACCCTAACCATCAGAATTAATCGAAATAACTAAAAAATATAACCAACTAACCTCCATGCATTTCACTTACAAGTACAAACCACAAATCTCTAAAGATTTGAGGAATTCTCATTCCAGTCGTGAGCTTGCTTTTTAGTTTTAGTAGCTGGTGTCAGTAATAGTTAGTCTCTATAGCTTAATTAACCGATGAGCTTTGTTCATTTTAAAAACAAATGGTCTGATCTGATGTTGTCCTGTGAATCACTGTTGTCAGTGGCAGCTAGCGAGTTTAATGTTGTTCATGGTCATGAAACCCATGTAAGTCAGTGTAGTCCTGAGGAACATTGAGCAGTTGATCCCATGTACTCCATGTAAGTGTACTCTGACACCGGGGAGGGTGGGGTTGCCACTGGGTTCGCGAAAGTCCTACCCTTTACTAAGAGTAAATTCCTATACCAGAGTACCCATTTAAATTCCAATCCCTACTGTAGCCTATTTTTACTTGTAAGTATTTATTTTGTCTTTAATTTGAATAGAATTTATTTTCACTGTGCGTCATAGAAAAGCATAAACATCTGCCAATATAAAACCCCAGGATATAAAACGCTCAATTGTTCTTGATTTAAATCTTTTGTTATTACAATTTTTATCAGCTTAGTGATCCTGTTAAGTGGGACCCTATTTTAGACCAATTTACTACGATCATTACACCCTATCCCAGAGCAAATGGTGTGAAAACCACACCCTTTCCAGTGGCACATACCTGTATAGCCAATATATGAGGGTATCCCCCTCCCCCTAGGCTCCAACAAAACACTTACTGTTTGAACAACAGTGACTGTTGCTTATATGAAAGCTTTCAGACCTAAAAGACCAGTGTTTAATTTAAAAAAAACACGCATTTAGTCCCTGGGCATAAGAATTGATAACTCTATGTGCTTGCTATATCTATTCTTAAAAAAGTGCTTTTTAAGAAAAAAGCTTCAAGGGTCATTGAGTCTAGATTTAAATCACCCAGAGTAGTATTTACCAAAGCAATCATTATCCATATTTGCACACTCTGATTGGCTCCCTAAGAGAGCAAACTAAAGATCTTGTAACCTTTTATGTCACATGCCTCCACCCTATTGCCAAATAAATATGCCTGCACTGTTTTCCACAACTCACTACCAAACTATCTCTCAAACGAGCTGGAACATCTACAGATGCATGCCATGTGCATTATTTTCCCATTCTCCACCTACCAGAAAGCTGTGGAGCTATTAAACCAACCTAGAAACACTGTTTGATAGAAGACAGGCCTTAACAACCAAATTGTTTCAGCACTTTAGCTCTAACCCTTCTAACAAATTGTATAAATTATTACTTGAGGCGAACATACGTTGCTATAGTTTGAGAAACAATTGCAAGTTCCAGGTCCCGAGGTGCAAAACCAAAAAACTACACAACGTATCATATCTTGCTGACATGCTGGACTGACCAAAGACAAATGTGATTTTCTTTTTAGGGTTACAGATAACATCCTAGCTATGGCAAGACCCTCAAGCAAAATAATTTCGGAGTACAATATCATTGAACAGTTCTCCCAGTAAGTGCATTGAGCATTGCACTCACAATAGAATACCTTAAAAAACAGGTGCAAAATGTTTACATCTTATACTGCATGTCTGATTCTAGTGTCCTTTAAGTAGAGATGAGGAGTTTTCAAAATTTTAGTTAAGGGGATATTGACTGTCTGAATTATCAAATTCTCATACTTTTTGGAGTCTTCGTAATTTTAGTTAAGGGGATCTTGACTGACTGAGTTTTTAATTTCTCGTAAAATTTGTTAAAACTTGTTTGTTTAGTAATTTTTGTATATGTAGTCATTTTTGACCATCAGTGTTAAAGTACTGAATCAGCTGTCAAAATCTCCCACAAAGAATATTGATTTTTCTCTAGCAATAGATTAAACCAATATTAAATTCTCAAAGGTTCTGAGTTTCAGGGTCTATGGTATTTTTGGTGTTTTCATTAGTGTCTTTCAGGTCAACAGTTTGTAAGAATTTTTGGTTTCATTTCTTGAATTTGAAAACATTTAGTAGTGTTTGCACTTGGTCTAACAACATCTACTGTAACTTGTGCTTAAAAGAATTATTACAAAATAGGGCATTTGGTAATGAAAAATGAAACTTATCAAACATTAAGTCTCAAAAAAGAATAGCATTAAGTTCTCGATCCTAGCTGCTTGTTCTTAGAAAAGTATGGGTGATTGATTGGAGAGTTTTCGATTACAAAATTTTTTCTGGACTGCAGATTCAATAATAATTTCAATGGATCTGTGGATCCAATAAATCTGTTGGATTCAGGTTTTGGCAAAAAGTTGGGCAAATTAGGTAATTCTAAATGTGGATCTCTCGATGGCAGGATCAATGGACTTGGCACTGACAAACTGCATGGATCAGCAGATCCTATACCCCCCTCCCCTTTCTGTTGTGATCTGTTGCATACTTTTGTCATGAATGATCAGAAGTTTGTTTGCATTAAAACAATCTTCTTTGAGGACTGGTAAGCTAAGGAAAGGCCAAACTATGACCAACAAATAAATATTTTCCTCTAACTTAGTAGGATT
Source organism: Hydrozoanthus sils (assembly GCA_027575215.2). NCBI lineage: Eukaryota > Metazoa > Cnidaria > Anthozoa > Zoantharia > Hydrozoanthidae > Hydrozoanthus > Hydrozoanthus sils. The sequence continues at coordinate 7,942 of JAOBRD021055477.1, read as the reverse complement.
AGAATTAGCATCAGACTGGTGTCCTGAACAGAAGGTTGTGGTTTCAAATGTCACTGAAGTCAGTTTAAGTAAAGTTTCCATTACTTTTATTTTAAGTTCTTTAGGTTTTTAGCTTTGCTTTATTTCCATTGATTGGTCACCATTTGACAAAAAATTAAAAGCACAGTAATATATTTTGCTGTGTCACACAATTGTGTATAATGAGCAAGAATTAGCAGGGTTTTGCTGTAGTGAAATATTTTCTACTGTCTTCTACACTTTTTAAACATACCTGTTAAAATTAGTTAACTCGGAAACCTCGCTCCTTCAGTGGAAAGTTCTGGTCTTGCTTACTAAAAAGCTCGTCCTTAATCCTAGTGGAGCAATTCTCCTACTTTCAGTGATGTCAAGTGAATGAAAATCTTAACCACAAAGACTTCCTCAAAGGCTTGATATTTTAAAAATGTCTCTCATCAATGTTTCTTAGGTGTGGCATTAAGTCTGTTGTAAATCTCCAGCACCCTGGAGAACATGCGAGTTGTGGCTTTGGACTTGAAGAAAGTGGGTTTACTTACAAACCAGAAGACTTCATGCAGGCAGATAGTAAGTGTTTCCTCAGCATTGGGAAGGGCAGTCAGATAGAGTGGGTGAAGACTAAGGAATAATACCTACAAACAGGAACAATCCCATGTGACAGATAGCTTCTAGTTAGCTAAAGGAGTTTTCTTGAATATTAGACTTGAAGAAAAACTATGTGTACTATCAAGAGGTCACAATATTGTAGAAAAAAGCCCTTTACATCGGGACCATTCAGTGCGAACTGTTTGAGGATGTAAAATAAGATTGATAATCTTCTCAAAAGTATAGTGTAGCATGATCTCCTGTAAAAGTGATTGACAGAAAATTTCTAGAAGCTGCACAAAGAAATCCCAATTTAATTTTTCTGTATTACCTGTTATGACTGTTCCTTATCTAGAATGTTAAGAGAAGTAATTTCTTATATACGTACTGGTGAAATACGGATATTTTTACAAGAAAATCATATCTTTGTCGCATGTAGTGAAGATACCATTTTTATCTTTCACGTGTGAGGATATTGGTGACTGGTTACCAAAATTAGCCAATAACAAGAAAGCTTCCAGTTCAGGTCTGGGGCTGTTTTTAAAGTTTGGGCAACATTGCAAAAATAAGAAAATTCATCTCATTAAAAGACTGTGAGACTTTAATACATGCCTTTATTTCTGCAAACCTGGACAATTACAGTCTATTACTATCAGGGCTGAGTCATAGTCAATTAAACAAATTACAATATGTCCAAAATTCTGCTGCACGGCTGTTGACTGATACTCGCGAGGGTGAACACATAACACCCATATTAAAAGAGCTGCACTGGCTGCCAGGATTGATTTTGAGATCCTACTTTTAACTTTTAAATCCCTAAATGGCATGGCCCCTCAATATCTAAAAGACCTGTTGACCCCATATGTGCCAATAAGGGCACTGAGATCCACTGGAAAGGGGCTTCTCATGCAGCCCTCTCTCAACCTCAAAACCTATGGCTGCAGGGCATTCTCGTACACTGCCCCAAGACTATGGAATTCCTTATCGGTTAATGTTAGAGGCTGCACAGAACTTTCTTCTTTTAAAGCCAAAGTAAAAATATATCCTTTTAAGCATTTTACTGTGCATAACTTAACTTATTTTTCTTTTTATTCTCTAGTTCTTGGCTCTTTGTAAAATTTTTATTACTAGTCCACTGTTATTAACTATACTTTTATTGACCTATTGTTTACTGTATACACTAGAGTATTAAAGATTAAAATGATTTAAAACATATGTGTAAAATTGTAAAGCGCTGCTGGATTAATAGTAGAAGCAGCGCTATATAAAAATTGTATTATTATTATTTATTATAATATTATAAAGGTGTGTTTTATGTAGGAATTTCATCAGACACTTTCAGCACTCCCTGTGCAGCCATTTAATATACTCTATAGTATCAGTCAACACAACAGATCTGTCCAATGGTGTTTTCTTACTTTTCATCATCAAGTTTCGATTAAGGTAGTACAGAAGCTTAGCAACAAAATTGCTTCGACTGTCTGTTTGCTATGAATGACACTTTCTTTTCTTGTTCCAGTTTTCTTTTACAATTTTGGATGGTAAGTATGATGTGTAACGCGTGAGTAATCAATAAAAGTAATGTTTTCTAACATTAAGAGATGAGGAGAGCTAGCAATTTTTTTGTGGAGCATTTGGACAGGAAATTTTGATGAGAAGAAAATTATCATTAGTGATGAATGGAAATTGTCATCATCATTATCATACATGGAATTATTATTGAAAAAGAAAACTGATATAGGGTGTTTTTTCAAAAAAATATGTGGAAAGTTTTGGTTACAGGGTTCCTACGGACCCTGAAATCCTGGAAAACCCTGAAAATTTTTGACGTCCTGGAAATCTCTGCAAACCCGTGGAAAAGCCCTGGAGTTTTTTTTTATCAAGCCCTGGAAAACTTCATTTCACAGTTGATGTATTGCTACATGAGTCCATGAATGTTTGAACAGGTGATTGTGAACATTTATTTTCATTCTGGGCTTAAAGAGCCATGGAAAAGCCCTGGAAAAAAACAAAAAAAACAGCCCTGGGAAACCCTGGGTTTTTTAAATTCTGAAGGTGTACGAACCCTGAGGTTATTATAGGAGGGAAAGGAGACAGTTTTGATGCCCCATGCAGGTCTTGCATTCGGGGAACAGAAACGTTTAAAAAGGGGATTGAAAAGATGTAAGACATTGGTCAGAGGCGTTGGCTGAGAGGTAAACGAGAAAGCAGCTGGAAGGTGCAGATTGGGTGAAGTGGTGTAGATAACATGAGCAAATGGAGTGAATGCAAAGGAGGCAAAGTGGGATGTTGGCAAGACAAGGGAAAGAAGATGACTAAATGCGAAGAAGAGTAAATTGATAGAGAACTATAGAGTTGACAGTAAAGGGGGATCACAACAAAGATCAGTTGACCACAAGAATTACAAACGAGCAGGAATAGGTGATACAAAGGTACTTTAAAAACTTCCTATGGCGAAGATTAAAGTTATCAACTTTACAAGTTGATCACAAGTTAGCTATTATACTTACTTGCCGACATACTGAATAATTTGTGTAAAAACTAATTCGATATAAAATGTAGCATATCTGTTGGACACGGTTATTTGTTCGCCTCCACAGGAACGACTACGGTGTTCGTTCGCTGGAGTCAATTCTTGATATGGTCAAAGTGATGTCCTTTGCTTTGCAAGAAGGAAAGGTAAGATATATAAGGGTATATAGCTGATGTTGCAGTGATGAGCACAAGGTTATAGTTTGTTTCAAAACATAGCCATGTACCTGAACGGAAATGTCGTGGTTCGATCTTGTTTTTTCACCACAATTTAGTGACCTGCGCGAAGATAGACGTGATCATCTCGTTGATTCTACATGCATTTGCTTTGTTATCACGTCAAAATTTATCTAACCGCCTTGTTTGATATAGGAATTGATAGGTTACTACGTTAAAGTCGTGGGTTAAAGTAAAAGGAAATCTTTCTCGGCTCTTAAGTAACCAGACTTATGTGACTTCTTTTGGTTTTACAGGCAGCCGTTCACTGCCACGCTGGTTTAGGTAAGTAAGGAACTCGTATCTGTAGAGAGTATCTAGAGATATATAGTCTATTGACTTACAAAAAGCCATCTTGAAAGAAGCCAAAACACCCAACCTATAACTTATTACTTTTGTTGTTTATCGTGACGACTTTGAGTTCTCATTGCTGGTTGTCATTATCTGTTAGTATTGATAAGGACGAAGTGGTGTGTTGATTAAATGATCATCAAAACGCACTGGTGTGTTGATTGCAGGTTATCTGATCCAGTATCTGTTGGTAATGATCATCAGAACGCACTGGTGTGTTGATTGCAGGTTATCTGATCCACTATCTGTTGGTAATGATCATCAGAACGAACTGGTGTGTTGATTGCTGTTTATCTGATTCACTATCTGTTGGTAATGATCATCAGAACGAACTGGTGTGTTGATTGCTGGTTATATGATCCACTACCTGTTGGTAATGATCATCAGAACGAACTGGTGTGTTGATTGCTGATTATCTGATTCACTATCTGTTGGTAATGATCATCAGAACGCACTGGTGTGTTGATTGCTGGTTATCTGATCCATTATCTGTTGCTAATGATCATCAGAACGAACTGGTGTGTTGATTTCTGGTTATATGATCCACTATCTGTTGGTAATGATCATCAGAACGCACTGGTGTGTTGATTGCTGGTTATCTGATCCATTATCTGTTGCTTATGATCATCAGAACGCACTGGTGTGTTGATTGCTGGTTATCTGATCCACTATCTGTTGGTAATGATCATCAGAACGAACTGGTGTGTTGATTGCAGGTTATGTGATCCACTATCTGTTGGTAATGATCATCAGAACGAACTGGTGTGTTGATTGCTGGTTATCTGATTCACTATCTGTTGGTAATGATCATCAGAACGCACTGGTGTGTTGATTGCTGGTTATCTGATCCATTATCTGTTGCTTATGATCATCAGAACGCACTGGTGTGTTGATTGCTGGTTATCTGATCCACTATCTGTTGGTAATGATCATCAGAACGAACTGGTGTGTTGATTGCAGGTTATGTGATCCACTATCTGTTGGTAATGATCATCAGAACGAACTGGTGTGTTGATTGCAGGTTATCTGATCCACTATCTGTTGGTAATGATCATCAGAACGAACTGGTGTGTTGATTGCAGGTTATGTGATCCACTATCTGTTGGTAATGATCATCAGAACGAACTGGTGTGTTGATTGCTGGTTATGTGATCCACTATCTGTTGGTAATGATCGAACTGGTGTGCTAATTGCAAGCTATCTGATCCTTTATCTGCCGATGTTTGTCAATACGAACTTATGTTGCCGATTGCTATTTATCTGATCTATTATCTGTCGGTATTGATCAGGAAGAAGTGGTGTGCTGATTGCTAGTTATCTTATCCAGAATCTATTGGTGTTTATCAGGACGAACGTATGTGGTCGATTGCTAGTTACTTGTTTATCATGTACTGTTTGTTAATATTTATCAGGACGAACTGGTGTGCTGATTGCTTGCTATCTGATCTACTCACGGAGAATTAGCGCAGCGGAGGTAAGTCTTAAAAAAATTTCTAAATCTGATGCACTTTTCTCTTTACAGAAGTAGCATTTTATCCCAGGCCATAACAAGTTCCTAAGTAGTCAAATTTGTTTTTCTAAGGCGGCAATATAGTTGTTCAGACAGTACTAACGTTCATTTTTGACACTTTTCAGGCCGTACACACTGTTAGGAAAGCAAGGTAAACTTTTTGCATTTCTGACTTTCATTTTCCCTGAAATCTCTTTGAGATCGTAATTGTCAGATTAACTGTGTTTGCGTTTCTTGCAGACCTAAGGCAGTCCAAACTCGTGCTCAGATTGAGTGTGTGCATGATTTTTTCAAGTTTGTTACTCCATCGTGGGTAGTTTTTCCAAGTAGGTAAGACATGTGCCCAGTATTCATCCATCACGTAGTTATGGTCAGAAAACGTACAAGTTTTAAGAAATGATCTAAGTTAATGATGATTTTTTCTCTTTTAAAAATCTGAGTTAACGAAAAACCTTTAAAACCCGAATTTCCAATAAACACTTAAGGATGCGCTCTTTGCTTGTACATTTTTTCCAAATCAGAAGTGATTCCTGGCGATTAGTTATTGAATACTTTCACCACAAGAAGTTACTACTTTGACAAGCCTTAATGACACCCATTGAGAGCAGAATAGAAAACGTGTACTTACCAGTTACTAACAAGCTTTTGTGTTTTGTATGTCACAAAAGCATGTTTTTTACAAGTTTCGGTTTTTCAATGTCCAAAGTAGTTGCTCCATTTACCATACTAGCGTGTTGTTTGAATGATAAATATTTTTGGCTTAAAATTAAAGACACAAGGTTTTCGCTACTGGTACGGTTTCAGCCAGTGTTACAATTTAAAGAATCGAATGTCATTTGGTTGTTGGTTCAAGACAAGAGTTTCTTTGTAATACGTTCCGAAGGTGTTTGGATTTGAAAAGGTTTTTTGGTAAACATCACAGTAGCTGAAATCCGCCTATAACGCACACTACAGAATTATTAGGAATCACAATAGAAATATGGCAGTGAAGAAGTAAAGCTGCACAAACAGATAAACAATACTTAAGCGAAATACTAAGAAAACCATTGAGTTGTTATGTGAAAGTGAATGTTGTCACTTATCCAGATTGCATTGTAATGAAAGGTTTTTGAAATCAGTTTCTGGAACTTGAATCTTCTTACTAAACAAACGTTTCGAATTAAACATTCAGTCTTTATCAGGGATGGTCACGTGAATCGAACGTGAAGAAGTGAATCGAACGTCGAGAAACGATATGGTATTACCTTTGGAGGGGAAGGCAGCGCCGAAACCTATGTATAGGAGAGACTCTTCAGTCTATGAGAGCCAGGCTGAAGCAACATCAATGGCCGAGTTTCAACCTTGCTCAAAATTCGGCAGTTTATTGTCATCTGAAGGACACGGGACACGTGTTGGATTCGAGGGCAGCCAAGATCCTTGATAGAGAACGAGATTGGCGAAGGAGGAGGATAAAGGAAGCGACATGGGAGAGAGTGGAGGACCCAACCCTGAGCAGAAAGGGGTGCGGAGGGGTTCCGGTTCTCGCTGTCGCACACTTAGGACCGGGCCCTTTCCTACGTTCCTCGACGTTTGACACACGACAGTTTACTGCCACGTGACCATCACTGATGAAGACTGAAAGTTTTAGTCAAACGTTTGTTTAGTAAGAAGATTCAAATTTTCAGAAACTGATTTTAAACATTTTTGACTACATTGGTTTGTTATGTTCTCAAATGAAGCATTAATGGAAATTCCCCTTTGTTTGTATGTATCTTTTTGCAGCCACTCAGGCGCCAAACGATTTACGTTGCAACAATATTTAGTTCGCCAGAAACACCTCCTTCATGGCTATGAAGCACGTTATCTGAAAAACATCCCAAAGGTTAGATTGTTTTCTTCCTAAGAAGCTTCTTTGCAACAGAAACACACAAAAAACAAGGACACAGATACTTGAGGAAAGCAGTTAGATAAATGGACAAAAAATACAGTCAAAACTCGAAGACAAACAACTTCAGGACTTGCTTAAGTGTTGTAACTCTTTCACCAAGCAGGAAGTGGTCTAAGAGTAGAACTTCACGTATATAATACCCAAACCCTTTTCCGTTACCATTATTTTATTTAGAATCCACTGTTAATCGTCGAAGAATTCAAAACAATTTTACCTGTAAATCTCAGCTTAAAACTCATCTATTTAAACTAGCTTTTCACCTGTACTACAATCTTAGTTACAGCAATAGTTAATGTTTTATAATTCATCGTCTTAAAATTTGTATTTAGTATTTATACCTTCTAGTAATTTGTAGTAGTTTATAGTTAGTATTTATGTCTATTTTTGTGATTAATAGTAATGATAATTTTACAAGCCCTATTTTTAGATTAGTTTTTTTCTTATTAATATTGTAAAGCGCTTAGAGCTTATGTGTAAGTGCTATAAAAATGTTTATTTGTTTATTTTATTATAAAAGCTCAAAACGTTGTACATGAGCGATTTTATTTTTGGTTTTTGAAGATCGTACTTGTAACTGAAGTTTATAGGGTAAACAGCGAGTTGAGACTACAGAATTGAGTATTTTACTAGTTCAGTTACTGTAAACGCTCATGTAAGATCTCCTCGCTATTAAGCCCCCCGTCAGGAGCTTCAAGTTTTAGATAAGCAATCCAACCCCTTCTCTAATAAGCCCCCCCCCCTTTCTATTAAGTCCCCTTCTAATAAGCCACCCTCTCTAATAAGCCCCCTCCTCTCTAATAACTCCC